>JACXGM010027462.1:0-14455 GCA_016801145.1 Umbra pygmaea | reverse complement strand
GACCAAGTATTGAGTGCATAACTGAACATAAATATTTGAAGGTTGACTTTTTCTTTTTTTTGTATTACAAACACTTCTTTTATTGGTCAAAAATGCTAATTCTTTGAGATAGGAATTTTGGGTTTTCATGAGCTGTATGCCAAAATCATCAGTATTAAAACAATAAATGACCTGAAATATTTCAGTTGGTGTGCAATGAATCTAAAATATATGAAAGTTTAATTTTTATCATTACATTATGGAAAATAATGAACTTTATCACAATATGCTAATTTCTTGAGAATGACCTGTATTTTAGCTGTCCAGAGATTTCTCTAAGTTCTTAGCTGAAGCTAGGACGCTTAACCTCATTTAACATTCTGCTCTGGGCTCTTGCAATCAACATTGCAGGATGACTGGGTGGCGCAAATGGCTCAGTGGTTTGATTCCCGACTGCTAAATTGTTGTGTCCTTGGGCAAGGCACTTTATCCTAAGTTGCTCCGGGGGAATGTCCCGGTACTTACTGTAAGTTGCTCTGGATAACAGCGTCCGTATGCTACATGACTCAAATGTTAAATGTAAATGACTACCTAGGGAGAACAGTGCTGAAATTGCTCAATATGTACTTGTCTAATCAACAACAAGGATTTTAGAGATACGTTTTCCAGTTATGTGTTCATCATCAATTCTTAAGCTTAGGCATTCTGTAGTCTCTTGTTTGGCCATTATTTATATCAGCCAATGCTTGTAAATAGCAAAATCCAAATATATCTCATCATTGATTTCAGTCCATGTTAGCTGATTCCTGACTCCAATTAGCTTTAGGAGAAGTCATTAGCCAAAGGGTTTAGATATTTATTCCACCCTGCATGGTGAATATTTAAATTAAGTATTCAATAAAGACAAAACAATTACAGTGATTCATGTTTTATTAGTTTAAGTATACATGCAGAAATCCAGGTAATACGCTGGGGGAAGTCACCCTCGGAGATCCGTCAGCAACACGTGACCACGGAGTGCCCTCCGAGTGAGCGTAGGGGTCAGTTTGAGATTCACCTCATACATTACCATCACATAAAATGGCTGCAATTAAAATCAAGTGCACCCACATAGGTGCAAATTTGTAAAAAATCACTATACAGTTGTATGGTGTTCAAGATGGTGTTCATGTGAAGATTACATGTATAAATATGTTAAAGACCAGGCTCTGTACTTACATTGTCGGATATTTGACCATTCTGTATGCAGAAGAGGATTGCAAGATCGGAAGGGAAACCTGGCATTGATGCTCATCGCTGACAGTTTCTGCTGCATCATTTGTGGGCTATTTGGGTTTTTTGTTAACCTGTCTCCTTCATTTTTCCTCAGAAACACTGATGCTGCCTCTACAACGGTGGGAAGTTTCTCTTCAGCTGTAAAACGTGAGCTTGCTTATGGAGCTGTCAAGAACTTTGCCAAATGGCTCGTAGAGAGGCTGCCAGTTCATATTAGTTCAGGTGTCTTACCGTGGAGTTTGAACAAGGTAAAATGCTATCCCTTGGGACTAGGGGAAACATGCCCACACACACTTACACAGTATGAATGCATATCGTACTGCTTTCCTTGCATCTGCAGGCCAATTAAATTGTGAAGAAAACAAGCTTAGCTTCTCAGCGGCTGTCCATGTGTGACTCGCATCACAAAGCATGCGTAGCTTTAACCTGTGCTGTCAGATCTGCTGTCCTGGAGCAGTCCAGGAAAGGAAGCTATTTAAAGACTCATTTTAGCCGTGCAAATAATTGCTGAGGCTATCTCCAGAAGTGCTTTGGAAATTCTGCACCAATTAGTTCTGGGACTGTTTTCATCAAGTGTCTGGGAAGCTTTGTTCTACAAACAGTTTAGAATTTCAGCCTGTGATTTGAAACGAACACAGAACCTGATCTTAGATCATCCCATTATATTGGTATGTCCAAGCTCCCCTGCCTTTACAAGATGTTCCACTCAGTTAGTGGACCTGCATGTCTCATTTGTTAAAAAGTGTGGCGCTTATAACATCAGGGTTGTGGGTTCAAATCCAGCAGAGACCAATAAGGACAAAGAATAAAAATGCATGCACTCATTGTAATAATGTGTACATTACATAAATGTAGATTCAGTTTCTCTCTACCATAGGATGATAAAAGTATATGCTGTCTGATTATATTATATTTGAGAGTATCGTGTTAAATGTAATCTGTACGGTACTTTACGCACAATTGTATTCACTCTTCTGGTTGTTCACCTTCAGCCTGAATTTCAATGTGGGCATCAGTGTTAAGTTACTTGTTGAGTTCACAAGTTTTGGGAAGTCCCTAATTAAGACACAATGATCAGGTAAATGGAGTTCATATCTTAAAAGTAACATATAAAACAAATAGAAAGAGTAAAGAAAATATCAATCATGGTCACCAGTAAGATATGAACTCTATTTAGCTGATCATTTTCTCTTAATTAGGGACTTCCCAAAACTTGTGAACTCAACAAGTAACTAAAAAGGAACTGTAAAAGTAACCAACACTGGTGGGCATTTGTTTAACCCTGATTGTACCAGGCATTCAAGACAAACACTGGGATTAACAACCCTTCTCTGACTATAAGAAGTGTGATAGTACTAAGTCAAGGGTTGTCCAAACCCTTCCAAGGGCCTAGTGTATGCTGGTTTTTGCTCTTTCCCTTTAATTAGAGCCAAATTAGGACCTAGACTGCCAGGTGAGAGGAGATACTAACCAATTAGTGAGCTACTCCATCAGCCTTGTACAAGGTAAAAATGAAAACCTGCATACACTAGGTCCTCCATGGAAGGGTTTGGACACCCCTCTACTAAGTAATGTGTTCACCAGGTGTGGGAAGTTCTATATTTAAACATAAATGGTCAGGTAACAGCTGATTGAACTTCTTAATTATGACCTAAATTACCAGGTAATGGGAGAAAAACTGTGTCACTGTAGAAGTAGATTGTAATGTAGAAGTAGATTCAAATGTAGACAGAGATTCTTCATCACTCATTAATTAGGACTTTACTTAGCAAAATGACCAGCATGATAGAATGCAGATACTTATATGAGCGAAATGCAAGATGTTGCAGTCACACAGCCAACCACATGCCAAATGTCCATAAATTGTGAAAGGAAACACACCCACTTTACTGTTTAGTTTGCACAACTACAGTATGCCATAATGTGAATCTAGCTTTAAATGTGGCACACAGACCACTGTTTACAATTTCCATAAACCTACAGTTAAGAGGCCTCTGGAGATGAGAGAGAGGATGTTCACCTGCAGAGCCACTCTCAAAGGTCAGGATGAAACACGACCTCTAGCTCATTAAACTCACCTGGTGTCCAATCGGCCTGTAATTAAAAACCCAGGCCTCACGCCGACACCATTGATCTGGCACAGAGGGCGGTGGGGTGGCGAGGTGAACCAGACGTTCCAGGTTTGCTCTCTCTTACCCCAGTGTATTCTGGGAGCTAGGCATCCCCCGTCGGTGCAGTTGAGAAGGAATTATTGAACATCTAGGGGATTATGTTTGGCTGCTGGAATCCCTGGCTGCGGCGGAAACTCACAGGGATGTATGGAGTGATACCGTGCCGGGGGGTAAGGAGGAGAAGGGTGGGGGGGCTGGAGTGTCTCTAGTGGGGTTTGTAATGGTGACTGATGATCAAAAGATTACATGGTGATTGATCTATGGTACTGTCGTCATTTACCTGAGACACAGGCTGGACAAAAAAAATTAATGGACAGCCCTGTCTGTCTGTCTGTCTGTCTGTCTGTCTGTCTGTCTGTCTGTCTGTCTGTCTGTCTGTCTGTCTGTGTCTGTCTGTGTCTGTCTGTCTGTCTGTCTGTCTGTCTGTCTGTCTGTCTGTCTGTCTGTCTGTCTGTCTGCCTGTCTCATCTACTTGCAGTGGTTCTTAAACCTCTGATTGGGGCCAGTCCATATATTTGAACTACTGATAAGTTGATCTCATTCCCAGTCACTTCTTTTTTTTTCAGGTTTTGGAATGTGAATGTGACGAGGCTGCCCGTGTGGAAGCTTTTTACCGATTAATTCCCAGACACTATTGCCCAAAATCTCTGTAGTTCTAGTGGAGCTTGGCTTCAAAAGTGGTTTATGAATACTGCCAGAAATTTGAAACACCCATTTCCCACTACAATCTCCACTGTATGTGTCTTGTATGCCAATGTTGACATCCCACTGTATTAATTGGATATAATTTTATTAAGACAACAACGTTCTTAGCAAAATTCCTTGCATAGATGCTTCCACAAGGCAAACTTTGACTGAAAGGGGTTCCAGGCTTCAAAGAGCTATTTATAACAGACTGGGGACATGGGTACTCCTGAGCTAGCACAACTGACTAAAATAACATACTAATAATCAACAATTCCTTAATTAGTAAATCAGGTGTGATGGATCAGGTGTGTTAGATCAGCTAAACTCTAGAACATCTGGTGGTCACAGAGGACAGGTTTGAGCAACACTCTGGTAATCTCAAACCAACTGCTATGCTCGAAAATTCACCCACCCAGTGGCTGGTAGATTAGAAAATGTTACCCGCCAATGTAAAAAAGTACCCACATTTGTGCTAATTTCCCACCCTGATCACCTATTAAGAAGTAAAAGATATTTTGAAACCAAGCCAAAGTCAGGCAGACCAAGAAAGATATCACCAAAACTGCCAAAAGAATTGTTCGGAATATAAAGTAAAACTTACAGGTAACCCCTGGAGACTGCTTTTAAAAAAGATGGTGTGGTTGTTTTGAAGCACTGTTACTTGGGTTAGGGTTAGCGTGATATCTCTGCGCCCAAGTTACAGTGCTTCGGCTGTGCTTCGCCCCAATATAGTCCCAAGTCAATACCTGAAAATAAATTGTATTTCTGGTGAAATTGGTGTCCAGTCCAAATAACAATTTTGGGATGAATTAACTAATTAGGATTGAAATGCATCTGTATCATTTAATTTTGTGTATTTTGTAGAAAATGGGCACAAGGCCCTATTAATATACCTGTATTAGAACCAATGAAAGTATAGTTTCAAAATGTAATATGTTCTGGTTGATATTGATGATTGGTCATTGTAACATGATTACCGCGAGGAGTTGATCATTTACCCACCTTTTTATTTACCACTACACCACTGGTCACAAACATAAGCGCTATGTTTGTAGAGGGGTCCACAAGGCCTACAATGAAAAGAATACCATCCCCACTGTGAAGCATGGTGGTGGCTCACTGATGTTTTGGGGGGGTGTGAGCTCTAAAGGCACAGGAAATCTTGTGTAGATGTATAGCAAAATGAATGTTATCGGACAATACTGGCAGACAATATACATTCTTCTACATGTAATCTGCGCATGGTACACTATTGGACATTCCAGCATGACAATGACGCTAGGCACAAGTCCAAGTTGACCCTCCAGTGGTTACAGCAGAAAAAAGTTATAGGTTCTGGAGTGGCCATCACAATCTCCTGACCTTAATATCTTCGAGCCACTCTGGGGAGATCTTAAACGTGTGGTTCATGCAAGATGAGCAAAGAATTTGCATGACCTGCAAAGACGAATAAGCAGCATTACCACCTGCAAAAATTTGGGGCATTCATAGACAACTATCACAAATGACTGCACTGATGCTAAAGGGGGCAATACACCATATTGAGAACTGAGGGTATGCAGACTTTGAAACAGGAGTCATTTCATTATTTTCTTCGTTGCCATGTTTTGTTTTATGATTTTGCCTTTCTGTTATGACCTACAGTTGATTATGAATATGATATGAAAAAAATGTTTTGCCTGCTCACTCATGTTTTCTTTAAAGTTGGTACATGTATGACCAATTTTCCAGGGGTATGCAAACAACTGTAATGATAAGGGCAACAGATGGGACATTGCTGATTCTATTTTTTTTATTGAAGATGCTAAAATCTTCTCGAATATGAAAAAAGGTCAAGTATATAGTCTTGTGACTATTGTAAGAGCAGGATATTTTTGTTACAAAAGGGAAATCTGAGAAAAAGACCAACCAAATGTACTGCTGAAACTTTGTTCCCACACACGTATGCCTGAAATCAGCTGTTTCTGACTCAGAAACGTATTATTTGACCAAGAGTCTAGACAAATAAACATTAAATCACAGATTATACAGTGGGACACATGCAGGTTAAGTGGTATTCAGCAGTTATTAGCTAGTTTAGCTTATTTTTGGAGTGAGGTGAGACAAAAGAATCAAGCTTAGGAGTCTTTTTCAATTTGTTCCAGTCATTGTTGGCGGCAAACTGAAATAAATGTCGACCAGAAATATATGCTATTTGAATAGCAGATGTTAAGGATATGAACTAAGGTAGGCGGGGCATTTAGCTAAAAAGGGTGTGAATAACTTTTGAATAAGTCAGTAACTATTTGCCGTTATGTGTTTGGAGAGCCAGTGTTGAGGGACAAATTTCACCATGTTAAAAAAGTTCTTAGGGTGTTCAATGTTGGCTGTGATGCCATGTCTGACTGAATGCTGGGAAAGCCAGAAGCACAACGCCTTTTCAGCCATTGTGTGAGTGAAGGAACCATTGCAGTTCTCTACCATATCTACTCTGACATTTACTCACATGCCTGCTCATTCGACTGTGACTAAATACATACCGAGCAGTTGAGATACAAAGCACTGACATTTGAAATGAATAGAAGCTGCAGCAATTCATTTTCTCAAATCACATCATCAGCGCGGTTTTCATCTAAAATTGACTCCTGTGCATAATTTGTCTTCCACTCGCTCATCTACTGCCTTCCCCATGTCTCGTTTCTCCATCTTTCCACATTTACCCTTTCTCTGATTGACGGAGGGGTTACAGAACTGGGAAAACAGATGGAGGACAGGGGAGGGAAGGAGAGCAGCTGCACTCGTTCTCTCAACCCCTCTATGGTCTCAACTATAATTCTTCTTCTCCTTTTATCCACATTCTCTGAGAGCTCATCTGTATCAGATGTTAGTCATAATCACACGAGGGCGGGGCTGCGTTGAATGACATATTTTGCTCGACTCAGGTCTCCATCTGAACTAGCAGCACCACAGCAACCCCATCTCTCGAGCGCATGTAAGAAGAGATGGTAATATGTTCCTGTTTCTCCTAATTTCTTCTTTACAACTTTTACAAACAATGTCCTTCGCTCATCTATCCATCTCTCGTGCTGCCTGCCGTCATTTTGTCTTGACCTCTCTTAATGCTTCCTCCTTTCTCTTTTTCAAGTGTTCACTGTTTACATCCATACTGGTCTGTCTCTGCAGTCCAAAATCATTGAGATCTTCAACAAACATTTTTAAGCTGGGTGCCTGAGCACTTCAGGCCAGCCCATTGACTTACAGGCACAGGGTAAGCATCCGGTTTGGCAAAGTGACGCAAATGAGGAAGTGCCTTAAACCTGCATTCCATCTGAATTCCAGCTGGGGGCGATACATTTGGTTGCAAATCAGCTCGGTTTCTGTAATAGTCTATGAGAATGAAATACACTTCTCACTTGATCTATTACCTCAGTAAAAATGTTCATAATGAGTATATGGTCTCAATCGCTAGATTTAAGCCTTCTGCAATTTATAATGATGTTAATTTTTTTAATTATGATCTCGTTGATTTTAAAATTGGCGATAAAGCAAAGGAGCGTTTAGGGCGTGGCTATGATGTTCGGTTGTACAATAAGACACTCAAAGGAGTTGGCAGTTCAGTTTTTATGGTAAGTAAAGATACATTTAGTTTTACATTTTGTTTTAATACTGTTTTCGTTAGCATCGCAATTAGTATAATTTAGCTAGCTAGATAACTCCTCCCTCTCGTCTAAAATCGTCACATCCGCAACCAAGATGTCTGCACCCGTAACGGCAAATTCGATGACCCAAATCAGATCTTCACAAACCAATGGGTGATGTCACGCATGTTACATCCAGTGATATATACAATCTATGCTTACAGGTGAAGAATTTCACTGCAATACAAATTTCTCCTGGGCTCTTAGCAAAGCATGAGAATAATTATTGTGCACTACCTCCAGAGGTTGCATGGAATTGAAGAGAGACCCTCAAGTTTACAGAGTACAATTGTGTCTCGACCCGAGCTTGGATCGAGCGGATCTAAAAATGTTGCTGAAATCTATCGTAGTGTAAAAAGCTTTGCAAACAGCCTAGGAGAAATGTGTATTGCAGGGAAATTCTTCACATGTAATTCAATGGGCTGGGCCGGTTTCTAAGCGAAGTGCTCACACACCCAGCTCAAGAAGTCTTGAATGACACAGCCACAATTGTGTGAAAATGTAAATACAAACAGTATGGCAAATATTCTCTCTCAGTTCGGGCGGATTCGAGAATGTTGCTGAAATCTTACTGATTTGTAAATAAAATAAAGTTTTAGCCCCTGATATTATGCTGTAAAAGATTATGTGCCGGGGTACTAGGGCCCTTCTGTGCTTTCTCAGTTCCTACCTAAGTCTCATTGATAAAGTATTTGACAAGGACAACAGGTCATTTATATATATATTTTATTTATATATATTTTTTAGAGTTGTACCGAGGTACTAGACCCAAGGTACGTCTTTTCTAATGTTCCTGATGTCATGTTCAACCTAGGAGGACCCAAACCCTTGGAACATGCTTCAGGACCATGTGGCCTGATGACTTCTTCCTCTCCCCATCCTGTGCCCACCCCACTGTGCTGGTGCCCACCCCACTGTGCTGTTGGTGATCATGTTTTCACCTGGTGACCCAGCTGTACATTTCCAGAGAGCGTTGCGTTAATGCTACACAAAGACTACGCTCACAGCCCACCCATTCCTACATTCATTTTTGGAAAATAATTGAACACTGATAAACAATGTGACCTTAATACAATGGGCTGTGTACCTTCAGAACCCACACCCAGTACAGCCAGAAGACTGGCCACCCCCTAAAGTCTGGCCTCTCTTTAGGTTCCTTCATTTGTCCCCACCTACTAGGGAGTTTTTCCTAGCCCCTGTGCATCACTTGTGTTGCTTGCTCTTGGGAGTTTTAGGCTGGGTATCTGTCAAAGCACTTTTTGCCAACTGCTGTTGTAAAAGGGCTTTAGAAAATAAATTTTATTGATTGACTGATAAATGCAGCCTTACCTACTTTACCTGCGCTAATTCCTTTTTTAATTAAACATTTTCTTTACTACATGCATGATTTCCTCTGAATGGACAAATGGATTTGGTAAATATAAACCTGCAATGTCACGTTCAAACAAAATGGAAATGAAATTAAAAAATGTAATTGCGTAAGGGGTTCACATATTTCAAGCTGCACTATACACAGCTCCATGAAGACTGCAAAACCCTCAGTGGCTGGTTTTAACCCTAGGATGCATATACTGGGTCAAAATGACCTGGCCTACTATATTTTGTGCTGTGTTTATCCCCCCTCCAAAAGTCATAATGTAATATTCCAGGAATTCCATAAATAATATGTTTTTAATATTCCACTATCATATTTTTATTCTTATTTTGTATGTAAAAAAGTTTTTACATTACTACCCTAAGTTTTCACGTGGGTCAAAAAAGACCCAAATGTATTTCCTCTGGAATTTACTGCATTGCACTCATGAAACAGTCCATTGTTTTTGCTATAGCAATAAAATCAATGTAATTATTGAAGTATGTATTAAATACAGTTTTTAATGCTAATTTATCACTATTTTTTACCTTTTTAACTAATTGGGAAAAAAAATTTTTGCATCACTAAACCCAAGTTGCATATGCCGTGTTAAAAGATAAGATATTTATATCGAATGGAATTGTTACATGACCATTAATACAAACTTTAGAGAAAAATGTATACTACATAAGAATAATAATAGCTTGCTAGAATGATCTTGATGTTTGCCAGCTAGCTATGCAAATTGCATGAATCACACACTATGATATACTAGTTGGCACATTGAGAAGATCTCATAAACCATACAATTCTTTATTGATTAAAGTGCATATTAACATATTGTTTATTTCTAAATTCACAGTATTTGAAAAGGCCCATAAGAATGTTGCCAAATATACAGCTGAAATGGTTTTACAGATGCTGGATGAGAAAATGTCTGTTGTGTCCGATTCAGAATATAACACAAAAGGGTTTGTGCAGATAAAGGCACAATGAGGAAGGTTACTGCCAGACAAATGTTTGAAGTTGCTGATGCCTCTGGAGTCCCACGAACCTCAAGGTGTAGGATCCTCCAGATGCTTGCAGTTGTGCATAATCCTACTATTCGGCCCCTAAACAACAGCAACTTTCTGACCGGAGGGATTTTTGTAGTTCCTAGAACATAATGTTCCTATAACCCTTTTTTTCTCGTGTTCTGACTGGACAAATTTGCGGATGATTAAGTTCCTTGGATTGCAGTTCCTGTATCTCTTTCAGCTCCTACTTCAGACCAGGGTCTTTCAATTTTCCTTTTTCCTAGGTCTACGTAGATTGGTCCAATTTATAAGTCACACCCATCATTTCATTTGCTTGTTGTGCTCTGCTCTTCTATCTTCTTCCATCGTATTACGCCTTCACCTTCTGTGTTTCTCTGTTTACTCCAGCTTAATCTTTAAATGCTGCCGTTCAAACTCCGTTATGAGGACATATCAAAACATATCAACATAACACTATTTTAATTGTATTGGATGTCGTTTTCAGCCCCGTAATCTGAACAAACAGCAAGCAGCTGTTGGAACCCAGAACTACTTGGGATGTAAACAACCAGATCATCCGCATACATAAGATGATTTACACACTTATCTCCAAACATACACCCATATAGTGTTATTATAACACTCAACTGTGAAATAATGTTGTATGTGGAACTACGCTAAAGTCTAGTGACGACGCTATAAAGGCGGTTGCGGTGCTTGCGTCAATCTCTTACCCCTCCTACCAGTTCCTTTGGCCACTTGGCCAGTGTGAATGCAAATAGCAAAACAGGTTTTGGGGGAGAGTAGTTAGTAAAACTGTTTAAAAGTGGACTGTTCCTATTACTACATTTCCTTGGTCGCAAAGCGGCTACAAGCAGAAACGGTTGCAATGGGCCCAGAAATACATGAAGACAAACTAGTTGTTGGAGTTTGGAAGTTTATGCATACGCCCTTTACTTATATGTGAGAGCATAATAAGCTATATAAGTTTAATCGTTGTGCACTCGCTTCAACTGTTCGCATGCAACTGCAATACATTTATGTTTTTCTGGATTGTCCATTAAAAACAAGTAATTTTTCCGCTATTCTCTCTGTCGCTATTTCTGTCTACATTCTCTCTATATCTCTTTGTCTTTTACAGAAGAGCTAAACATTTCCCCAATACATGATCACTGACTGTCAGTCATACGTCTATCATACATGCAACCAGGGCAGCTGACGGGGGGGACAACCGGGTATGTTGTCCCGGGCCCAGTCCTGAGGGGGGCCCCAAATTTTGTTTTTGCACAGTCATTTTTTTTAGCGGGGGGCCCAAAATGTGGGGTTTGTCCCGGGCCCACAGATTTCTGTCAGCAGCCCTGCATGCAACTCAACCTTCAGAGATGCTCCCTCAGAATGCAGCAGCATCCATTTATTACTTAAGACCTCTTGGCAGAAATAAAGGCTGATGTTGAGAATTTGTTGGAGAGAGCACGCAACCAAAAACTATTTCCTACAATTTTTTCCAATTAAGGCTTTTTATGCATAACATCTGTTCTTATTTGAAAGCTATTAACCTTCCTTGGGGCAGCAGTGCTCCGATCACTTCCCCTTGACCCACACAGCAGCGTTTACTCAACATGGTTATTTATTCAGGAAAGACTCTACTAGTTATCTTCCCACCTCAGATGTGCTCCGGAGATTTATCTCCATTTGGGTTTATCGGTTAAAGGTTAGAGCAGTATAACCCTGGGGTATGTGAGGTTAAAGGTAAATGAGGTGGTATATACTTTACCCTGAGGAATCAAAGGTTAAAAGTTAGAGAGTTGGTATCTCCTTAACCCTGGAGTATCCAAGACACTTTTTTGAAAGGAAAAAAGTACTGAAGGTAGGGCAGACGCTAATCAGAGACAGAAGTCGGGGGTCAGATGGCTCAGTGGTTATGGGCTCAGACTTGTAGTCAGAAGGTTGCCAGTGTTATTCCCAACTGTGGCAAATGGTGTTGTATCCTTGAGCAAGGCACTTTACCCTAAGTTGCTCCAGGGGGATGTCTCTTTATTCACGGTAGGTCCCTCTGGATAACAGCATCCGCTCAATGCCTAATATGTCAAATGATCACTCATTTTGACATTCTTTTGCAAACACAACCACAGACACACAATGCTTCTGTCCGGACGCAGCAGCTTGGACAGAGACAGTTATAGAGGAGCTGAGCGATGAGGCCATTGGCTTCCTACGCTCTTTAATTGGTATCCAGAGCTGCTAATTACTATTCTGAATGATACCATTGATTCCCACACCTTGTGCAATTGCTTTGATGGGTGAAAGCTTGTTCTAAAGTCTGATAAAATAGTGTGTGTGTGTGTGTGTGTCTGTGTGAGTTTGTTCCTAATTGTGCATTACCGGTTTGCACAGTTTGTCTCTCTAACCACGGGAGCAGACATCACTGTGGAGTCTGCAAGTGTGTGTGGGTGCCATTCTATAAATGTTTTTGTTTTGAGGTCTGTTTGGCACAATTGGATCTCGGGGGCCAGTGACAGTAACGCGGTGGCAGCATCCCCTACTCCGCTCTTCCTCCCTGCCCTCCTTCATCGTCTTCTAATCCTCCTCTCCCCTCCATTTCCCTCTCGCTCCTCTCCTTCCCTTTTGCCTGCTCACATCCTCCTCTCCTCCTGTCTTCCCAGTATCACCATGCTCCTACCTGACCCTCAGTACTGTGAGGCTCAGCTGGTGAATCATGGGCGGTTATGGCTGCGGAACGATGGCTGCCTGACTCATAAAGTAAGGAAGCTGGCTGATTAGCTTACATCATAACACAGCCTCAAATACATCCTGGGGATGGAAATTATTGTTTGTATTTTCAAGAGGCTCTTAAAGTGGATGACTCTGTAGTCCTCTGATCGGATTATTCTGATCGAGATACCCCAATGTCAAGATCAGAGAATGGATTAGCTCTGCTTGTTGCCATCTACTGGAAATGTTATGTTACACCATTGAGCCAAAATGTAAGACAAACAAAGAAAAAATATTAATTAATTAATTAATTAATAAGTACATAAAACATCAGTGTCAGGCTCTGTAATATAGATTTTCTCTATCCAGGATTAGATCAGGTGGTTTAGAATTGGATTCATTCTGGTCCACAAACCATTATTTATAAATCTCATAATCATGTTTTTTTGTTGTTGCCTGGTGTGGTCCAATGGTCTGAACCACTGTTGCCTGTCTTTCTTCAGCGTGTGGTCCAATCTGGCCCACTTCTCTTCCAGCAAAATCTCTTTCACCACATTCCTGTCCAGAAAAAGTATACAAACATATTTTTTTAAAGCTGTTTCTCTGCACTTTCAACAGCCCTAAACTGTACACTGTGACAAAGAAAACATTTTAACTAGCCTGTTTGAAATACAAGTTTGGGTTAAGACACACCCCTCTGCCCTCCTCCTACACCCGTCCTATTTTATCATTATGTCACATGACAGGAATGTCTACCTGCATTGACCTTTGACCCCTATCATCTGAAAAACAACCTATGACCCCTGTCCTCTATGAAATAACCTTTAACCAGTTTTTTATGAACCTAATAGGATTCATGTTTTAGATAAATCACTGCAGAATGTGGTCCAACAGTTATTCTATTTCAAAAAATGTTCAAGGACAGGGCAGGTGAGCATAAAGAAGTATTTTGGTTGATTGCTATGCTTTCAAATTCTGGGGTGACAGAAAATCCAGACTAGTCCTTCAAATGATATTTGACTTGGAGTCAGACCCAACTGCAGCCTCTCAAGTGGAAAAAAGAACAAGAGAGAAAGAGAGGTGAAATAAATAAAAAGAGAGAAGGGTTGAACGAGGGCGGTAATGAACGCAAGGCAGCAGAATGGAACTGTGGTTTGACCTTTGACGATTCATCTCATCATGTTCAAATTTTGAGTGTTGATGGATTTCCAACAAAGTTAGACATACCCTTCATTGTGCATTAAAGTTCTGGGTTCCTTTATGTCTGAGGAATTCAATCAGGTCAACTTCATGGACAGCGCTGTTAGATCCATTTCTCTCTCCACAGCGTGAACAATGTCACTCTGTCCTTGTCATGACCCACTTGGGCCAGAGAGCTAAGAAAGGAAACTCTCAGAAGCTGTACATATCTCTTTGTATCCTTGCAATTAGTCTTGCAATTCAGTGTTCAGGTGAAGATTAGCCCATGCTCCTTCCATCATACAACAGTTGTCTCATCAATGTTTTCATTGATTAAAGGTCTCATTGACAAACAAATGCAAGCTTTATGTTTCCAACGTTAGAAGGTTCATATACTAATATATT
>JACXGM010027461.1:0-14475 GCA_016801145.1 Umbra pygmaea | reverse complement strand
ACTCTTATAAACTACTAGTCATTACATTAAAATGTAATGTAATACATGCTAGCTAGCCAGCTAGCTAGTTAGAGCTCGATAAACATCTGTGACAAATACGGAAAGAAGTCAACATTACCACAAGGGATACCCCTGGTCGAATGACTTTTGATCAGGGTTTAAATTGTCCGGCTCTTTTAGTATTTTGTCACTTGCACGAGCCATTATATAAATAAACTCAAACTATTGTTATTTAGCTACATATTTAATGGAAGTATACAATATATAATATTCTCAAACTCACTACGGACGTTTTATGCTACAATCAACTAGATTAAGGGGCTGGACAAATTTAGATCAGTAAGTAATCCATACACTTCACCTCAATCTTTAGTTTAAAAAAAATGCTTGTGAGGTAAAAAAGTCACTGAAGGCACAATTTGTGAAATTATCGTCACCGAGTTGGGAATTACAGAATTAATTGAGAGTGTTTTCAGTGACTCATGATGGAAACATGAACGACACAATGATTTTGAGGTGTTTAGGGGTTATGGAGTATTCCTTTAATATTTGGTGAAGTAATAATAATTGTACAATAATAATAATTGTCTTTCATGCATCTTGGCATGCTCTCTACCAGTCTTTCACATTGATGTTGGGTGACTTTACAACATTCAAGCAGCTCGGCTTTGTTTGATGGCTTGTGACCATCCATCTTTGGCTTGAGCACATTCCAGAGGTTTGTTTGGGGTTTATTTAAGATATATTGCAGTGGTCTATTAATGTTCTCCAGAGCTATATACTGTAAACAGTTTATCGCAATCAGGGCTAGGTTAAGGTTCATAAATTGTGTTGCTGGATCTAACAGACAGCGGGCCCTCCAGAACTAATTATATTTGGTTGGGAGACTCTCTTCTGAGTCATCCCCACAATACATTCACTGTGGCACAAAAGACATTTCTTGAGTTATGAGGCAACATGTATACAGCAATTTCCATTGTGACCAGTGCAGTAAAAGACCAGCAATGATTGACATCAGGCATGAAGCCAGGATTTGCAGTTTAGGTGGGCCAAAAAATGGTTGGGCCGAAGTACATTTTAAATTTGATTATTGTAATATTTACATGCAGGCAGATCTGATATTGACTGTGAAAAGTCGCAAATTAAAATGCATGTCCTACCTCATTGCAGAGAAGTTATTTTATTGTAATTTTCAAAGTTTTAGAACATTACATTGCTCTAATATCTATATTAAACTAATATATGGCATGAATAATGAATGACATGGCCTATGTCAACATATGCTTGTATATTTTTATGTAATACCCCATGTGGGTAAAGTAGAATTAATTCTATAACATATATTTATTATTATTATTTTGCCTATTATTTGATTGCTGAATGCATACCAGTGGATGCTCATCAGGGGAGAAATGGAGGATAATCCTTCTCAGTAAATTTAATAAAGAAATGGTATGAATTAATGCAAAACGATGTCTGTTTTCAAATAAAAATGTATGATAAATATTTTTTTTTTGTTATAATTATTTTTAGTAGTCTTCAATACAATATCATCCAACTGCAGCCACAAATGGGCGTTCTCATGCTGGTGGAAGTTCCCGTTTTTGCAAACCGGAATGCCCCGGAACACATTCCATAGCGTTCATATTAATTATATTACAACATTCACGGTTAAGGTTAGGGTTAAGGTTAGGCATGAGGTTACTAACCAACGCAGTCTAACAGCTTATCGTGATATAGTCACCCAGTTTTTATCTGTTGTTTTAATCTGTTGATTCGTGTACACGGACACAATTTTCTCATTTTTTTCATGTCTCTCAGCACATTTCCTTTTCGTGTCTCTCAGCATGTTTCCAAAGTAATGGATTTCAATTGGAAGCATCCTGATGTAGCATTTCAGTAAAAGGTATTCTTAATATATTTTAGATGGGCTTAACAGCAACATTTTAGAGTGGTTAAGGTTAGGGTAAGGGCTTAGGTTATGTTTAATGTAATGATGTGCGGTTACAGCTATTAATAGAAACACCCGCGTTGATGCTCTGGAGCATCGTTTGACTTTGAAGGGTAAAGCAATGTGATTGGGTGGGCCTAAGTGCCAAGTGGGTGGGCCTGGACCCACCCAGGCCCACCCACAGATGTATGGTTGTTTGACATTAAAGAGTGCAAAACGTTTTGACAATATACCAATGCTGATGCTACACTCACCTGAATATGAGCTTGGATACATTCACACTCAAGATTTATGCTGTATTAATTATTTACTGTAAATCCTATATACAGTGATCTGCCATGGCTGCATTTATTTGACCTTGGGACATTTGTAATATCCACATTTTATGTAAATAAAAACAAATGAAGAAATATGAATCATTGCTAATGTTTATACAGTTTTATACAGTTTTTGTTTCTAATCATGAATAAACATTATAAATGCCATTGTTAATTTTTTAATGTTGCCCACAAGACAAAGCCGAAATTATCTTAGTAAAACACTTGAATATATTAATTACTACTGGGTGGAAATTAAATGGGCAAAGACTGACTCATGTGGGTCACAATTACTATTAAAATGAGTAGAAATATTTGAGTTATGTGTGTCTACTTCTGTTTCTGAACTTGTACTGTTTTATGTTTAATATATTTGCCTGAGGTTATACCATAGTTCAATCTATTTAAATTGCCTCTTGTACACTACCTGCAGGTTCAGGGTACTCATATGCATATCAAAGTACTCTTCGACGTACACTTGGTATACTTCTTTCTGTCACATCAGATAAAACTACTGTATGTTAACATAAAATATTTTTCTGGTAATAACTTGCTCTTGTGAGGGGAGCTCTTGATAGGAACTTCTAAATCACAAAATTGAAAATAGTCATGAAAATGAGATCTCTTTGTCTTGTTGTGCATCTCCTGCACTCAGGCCACTTGGAAGTAGCCTCACTGTATCCTGCACCTGAGACAGAAACCATGGAAACAAGCATCCTGCGTGATGGACTGTATACAGTGCATCCGGAAATTATTCACAGCGCTTCACTTTTTCCACATTTTGTTGTTACACCCTTATTCCAAAATGGATTAAATTAATTTTTTCCCTCAAAATTCTACAAACAATACCACATAATTACAATGATAAAGAAGTGTGTTTGAAATCTTCGCAAATTTATTTAAAAAACGTGTACATAAGTATTCACAGCGTTTGTTAAATACTTTGTTGATGCACCTTTAGCAGCAATTACAGCCTCAAGTCTTTTTGAGTATGATGCTACAAGCTTGGCACACCTATTTTTGGGCAGTTTCTCACATTCTGCTTTGCAGGACCTCTCAAGCTCCATCAGGTTAGATGGGGAGCATCAGTGCACAGCAGCCACGGTCGATAGATCTTTATTGGGGATGCCAGGCTCACATTACGTTAGAGACTGGAGTGAATAGAACAGTGTGTAGCGCATCAAACCCATTGTGTGATACCGTTCAGTTACCCCTAGTCCGGACGGTAATGCGAGCCCAGCATCCCCAATTAAGATCTCTCCAAACATGCTCTGGGCTCTGGCTGGGCCACTCAATGACATTCACAGAGTTGTCTTGTATTCACTCCTTTGTTATCTTGGCTGTGTGTTTAGGGTCGTTGTCCTGTTGGAAGATGAACCTTTGCCTCAGTCTGAGGTCCAGAGCGCTCTGGAGCAGGTTTTCAGCAAGGATGTCTCTGTTCATTGCTGCATTCATCTTTCCCTCAATCCTGACTGGTCTCCCAGTTCCTGCTGCGGAAAAACATGCCCACAGCCTGATACTGCCACCATCATGCTTCACTGTAAGGATGGTATTGACCAGGTGCCTGGTTTCCTCCAGACATGACACTTGCTATTCAGGCCATGGAGTTCAATCTTTGTCTCATCAGACAAGAGAATTTATAATACATTTGTTAAGATTTCATACACATTTCTTTCACATTATGGGGTATTGTTTGAATCTTGAGGGAAATAATGAATTTAATCAATTTCGGAATAAGGGTGTAACATAACAAAATGTGGAAAAAGTGAAGCGCTGTAAATACTTTCTGAATGCACTGTACATGGGTGCTACACATTGGTGGTGGATGAGGTGGGCTTTCTCCCTCACTGTGCAAAGCGCTTTGGGTTCCTTAAAAAGTACTATATGAGTTGAATTAATTATTGTTATTAGTACATAGTAGTCCCTGAAAGAGTAACAGGAATGACACTATGTGAACTTTATGAAGGTGTGGAAGTTGGAGAGCCAATGACAGTCTTTGTGTGGTGGTATACTGAGCCGTTCAAACACGACAAAATTTTACTCAGAATAAATAAGTAGTCTGAAGAAGCAATGGCGACACTACCCCTACTGGCGGAAGAGATTCCCAACGGGAGTAACGAAAGGAACAATACAGTTTAAGACAACTAAGAAAAACTTAACAAAAAAGATAATTTATCAGAGATTGAAACAATTAAATTGAAACAATTTAACAATTAAATTTTAATTTAAGGATAATTAGTAAAATTACCTTTAAAAACATGCTAAAGTATATCAGTATGTGAATCCTTAATTCTCATATTGATATCGTTTTCAACTAGCCTATATACTACAACAGCATAAAAGATTTCCTGAAATTCAGTTATGGCTTTTGGTTTCGGTGTGCCACCCCAAGATTGTCAGTGGACACACGTGCCACCCCTATGAAACATTTCTGGAGGCGCCACTGCTCATAGTTAGTAATGATATTCAGATCGTAATGGATTTATTCTTTTTTTAAATCACTATTTATGCCAAGATGAAAAAAACGGAACACTTCTTCTACATGGAGATGGAACAGTTTGAAGACATTTAGATGAACTGTCAAAGGAGAGCAAGGAAGATGAATATCTAGAAAAAAGGTGTGTGAGTCGGTTTTATTCTGTTCTGTTGGGTCCTTTATGACAGACTGTACTTTGGATTGTCCATGTAGAATGATGAAGTAAGTATACAGTTAGAAATCTTCTAGAATGTACTGATCCATGCGTAGGAGAAGTAAAAGGCTTCCATGTTGTACTCGCAGTGCAAAAAGTATTGGCGGCTAGGGCGACGTGGTTGGATTAACCATATGCGCGCCCTTTGCCATCCCACAGATCTGTGCAGGAAGTTGCGGAGCTGCCGACAAGACGGGATTTGAGGGAATTGGGAGGGAAGAAAAATCTAGAAAAAAATTATAAAATTATTCAAATACAATAGCAAAACTACTTTTTCAGAAGCCATTATTTCAGTGTCCTCATGAAGCCTTTTAGCTCATCTGTAATTAATCATTTTTTGATGATAATTTCTTATAAATGTAATGCCAACTTGGCGAATGTGTGTATTAATTTCTGTCAAACACATGAAAATGTCTGGTAAAACCTAAACCATTTTATTGTGTGATTTCTATGCCAATTTGCGCTGCCTCATGCTAAGAGTTCAGAGCAAAGTCAGAGAACCCATAGTCAGGCTTGAACCACTGTCTACAAAAGTTTGAACGCCAGTGAACACCAAACATTTATTCATGCTCCAAAGCATGTTTTTCCCCTTTTACATTATTTAATAATGTAAAAAGAGCACATTAAAGGACAACCCAGCCTCTGGTTCGAGGCATCCAGTCTGCTTGTTATCAGCGTAAAGTCAGGAGATATTCAAACGTTATTCTCAAGAGTGAGCATCTACAGAAGGGAAATGCTTTCAACTAATCCAATTTCCATCCTGAGAGCCACACTGAACAGGACTACTACATTCATTAATTGCACTGCAATTTTTCACTGTTATTTTCTTTCCTTCTAATGTAGGACCACCTCTCCTCCCTCGGCTGCGCTCCCTTATTTCATTTCTCATAGAACTTTTAATGCATTCATTCATTCATTCTCAGACTTAATTTCCTATACAACATTACACTCCTTCATTACATTTTCCCACTTCTCCACATTCTGAGCTATTCTCGCTCTAACTTCCGTTTCATCCTCGCTGTGCGTTTCAGTCACGAGCTGGCGGCATGTGATCACGGACAACACTGGATGTTCTCCAGCTCAGTAACACAGTTAACTGTCAGTTACCCCCCGCTTCCCCCACCACTATTACGCAGCGTTCTGTTCTGTTCTGTGATCTTGTTGTTCTGTGTGTACTGTTGCACAAAAATATATCTTATCCTGAGATACAAAATAAAAATCACCTTGTCCTGCACCCTGCAGGATTAATTTGCAACTGATTGTTCAGTCTGCAGAAAGGGCCTTAGGGTACCATATTCCCTTATGTAAGGACCCTACATGACCCTTTCCAACCTGGTCACCAGACAGGCACTCCAGAACAGTCAAGACTAAAGAAACAAGCCACCTGGAGGGTTTATTTTGCTATGCTGTAGTTCCTAGAAAGCTGTTATCTTCCCAACAGAATCTAACAGGACTATTCTAGCTGCATGAAGTCACCTGCTAGCTGTTAACTGCTAATTAAGTAGCAGCACTATACTAAAGTCGTGGTCAAATGTTTTGATAATGTCACAAGTATTGGTCTCCACAAAGTTTGCTGCTTCAATGTTCTTAGATCTTTTTGTCATTTGTTTCTGTGGTATACTGAAATATAATTACAAGCATTCCATAAGTGTCAAAGGCTTTCATTGGCAATGACATTCAGTTTATGTAGAGTCAATATTTGCAGTGTTGACCCTTCTTTTTCAAGACCTCTGCAATCCATCCTGGCATGCTGTCAATTAACTTCTGGGACACATCCTGACTGATGTCAACCCATTCTTGCATAATCAATGCTTGGAGATGGTCAGGGGTTTTGGGTTTTTCCCCAAGGTCTGGGGAGATTCCAAAATGTCAATGTTTTGTTCCCCGAGGAAATCTACTGTTCTTGCATGGTTGGGAGAAGTTGCTCTCGGAGGATGTTATGGTACCATTCTTTATTCATGGCTGTGTTCTTAGGCAAAATTGTGAGTGAGCCCACTCCCTTAGCTGAGAAGCAACCCCACACATGAATGGATTTAGGATGCTTTACTGTTGGCATGACACAGGACTGATGGTAGTGCTCACCTTATCTTCTGCAGACAAGGTGTTTTACGAATGGCCCAAACAATCGTAAAGGGGATTCATCAGAGAAATTACTTTACTCTAGTCCTCAGAAGTCCAATCCATGTACCTTTTGCAGAATATCAGTCTGTCCCTGATGTTTTTCCTGGAGAGAAGTGGCTTCTTGCTGCATTTCTTGACACCAGAATTTCCTCGAATGGTCTTCACCTCACTGTGCGTGCAGATGCACTCACACCTGCCTGCTGCCATTCCTGAGCAAGCTCTGCATTGGTGGTGCCCCGATCCTGCAGCTGAATCAACTTTAGGAGATGGTCCCGGCACTTGCTGGACTTTCTTAGGTGCCCTGACACCTTCGCAACAATTGAACCTTTTCTCCTTGAAGTTCTTGATGAGCCGATAAATAGTTGATTCAGGTGCAATCTAACTAGCTGCAATATCCTTGCCTGTGGAGCCATTTTTGAGCAAAGCAATGATGACAGCATGTGTTTCCTTGCAGGTAACCATGGTTGACAAAAGAAGAACAATAATTTGAAGTACCACCCTCCTTTTAAAGATTCCAGTCTGTTATTCTAACTCAATTAGCATGACAGAGTGATCTCCAGCCTTGTCCTCGTCAACACTCACCTGTGTTAACGAGACAATCACTGACGTGATGGCAGCTGGTCCTTTTGTGGCAGGGGTGAAATGCAGTGGAAATTATTTTGGGGGGGATTATGTTCATTTTCATGGCAAAGAGGGACTTTGCAGTTTATCTGATCACTCTTTATGACATACTGGCATACATGCAAATTGCCATCATCAACATTTGTGTGTCATTCTCAAAACTTTTCACCACAACTGTACTTTCGAAATTCTTTCCTTTCCAAATACATACTGTATGTGAATCATGAGGCGAATGCCTTTTCCAAAAGTTATTTTGGGTCAGCTAACTTGGAATCCAATGATTTAGACTGCACTGCCCTATAAAAAACACTCAATATAGCATTGCCTGATGTGTTTACAAAAAGCCAATGTCTATAGTAGATGATATCAAAATGTACAGTATAGTATGATGACTCTTGCCACGGTTTATTACCTAGATTGCATTGTAAACCTGTACATCTTTCATAGGAACAGTAAAGTACAGTAAAGTAATGTATGGCATATAATCATGCCTGTACACTTTTTTAACATTTATCAGATGGTCTTATACAAAGGTACAGTAAGTACATACATTATAAGAAAGCAAAGTGAATCAACCACACAACCTAGTCATAAATCATTGTATTCTCATAATGCACTCCAGCTTTTAATACACATTAACGCATGTCGACTCCAACGGATTTAATGCAATCCTGCCACTGTCCCTTGTACTACACTGTACATCTCTCATTCTCCAGCTCTTGGTAATTTATGATTAGCGTCTTGAGGCTGCATTGTATCTCGTACTAAACACCTACTGGAGCTCAGAGGTCACTCTCTCAGTTTCTTTTTTTCTATCTGTCCACTAATGAGAGATGTGAAACTTGTCACATTAAAGCTTCCATAAGCCCATCACTCGCGCCGACAGTCTGCTCTCGACCTGTCTCGTTCCTGTCTTCTCTGCCACTCACTAGACTTCCTGTCTTCACATGTCACCTCTGTAAAGAGAAATCTGCTGCCTATTAACATTTTGTACATTATGTTTCATGTTTTTTCTGCAATCGAAAGAAGGGCTGGTTCTTCCACTGGTGGTTAATGGAGATTATAATAGAACATAAAGTAGCATTTTTTCCTCTTCTACCGTGTAGATTTATGTTTTTCCTTCATTCGCGTGTCAGGATGACCATATTAACAGATAAATACAATTTGCCTAGCTAGTAACCAGATGGCCCTGGTCAGAAAATAGTGCACTACGTCTGGAACATATTGGATTTAGGCATTGTTTGTGCTATTCATTTTTATAAAGGCATAATGAATAACAAACCTGCAGCTTAGAGAACATACAAAGATAGTTTAGCTTTGCACAATGTAGTTGTTTTGACAACCTACTCTACTACACTAAACATTAAATAGATTTTTAGGACCTATTCATACAATGAGGTTAATGAATATTGTTTTAGATTTGAAATAAATAATGTACATTTATACATTTGTTAAAATCCTAATTGTTGCACGTTGCATTCCATCTGATGTGTTTAATACTATAGTCATGTCAAAGGTGATCTAAAAGTAGGTCTATGTTCAGAAGTCAAAGGACAACTTTGGACCTGCATTGAACAGACATTGAGATTTACACTAGATATTACACAGATATACAGTATGTACGGTATGCAGGTTTAATAGTTAGGTTAGCTAATTCTACCAGTTTTGACAGAAAACATATAGCTTAGCTTGTTTCAGTTACTATATAGTGCCAAAAAATAAGGCTGACTCTTATATGAAATTGAAACCAATATTTTTCTCTGTAAATATTGCACACTACCTGTAAGTTTGGCAAACAAAAAAAACAAGGTTCACAACCGAAAATTATTATTGTAAAAAAAAGAACTCTATGCTTTTCTCTTTGCTTACTCGTCTCCACTAACACATGTACTGCAGGTGTCCAATGGGATTTTTATTCCTCTATAAAATGAAGGTTCCCAAGGTGCAAAACACATTAACAGTGCCTCAACACACGTTAAAAAAGTGGTAACACTTTATTTTACGGGTCCAAAAAGTGTATCTGTAGATGCTCTTCAGATTATCTGCAGACTATCAAAAACATTTTAACAAACTAAATACTTACCCTAACCTTATCCCTTCCCTTAACGTTAAGCCTTACCTTAACCATTAGCCGAAAACATATTCTAAACTTACCCTTACTCCTTAAACTACACAATTAGTTGCTTATCAACAGATAGTTTGTTGGTGATATGACTATCAACAAACTATCTGTAGAGCACCTACAGATGTAATTTCGGACTCTCCAAGTAAAGTGTAACCAAACAATTCACAATGAAACGAATACTACAAAATCAAGGAGCGGTTGGGAATTTTGGGGTGATTTTAAGTAAGAAAGCAAACAACTCATTCTTTTATGGTTCCATGTGTATTTTTGTTTTGATGTTTTCAATAAAAATGTTTGAACATCTGCCTTACAGAATAAAAGCAATGTGCCTTTCAGAATTAAAGCAATGTGCCTTTCAGAATAAAAGCAATGTGCCTTTCAGAATAAAAACAATGTGCCTTTCAGAATTAAAGCAATGTGCCTTTCAGAATTAATGCAATGTGCCTTTCAGAATTAATGCAATGTGCCTTTCAGAATTAAAGCAATGTGCCTTTCAGAATTAAAGCAATGTGCCTTTCAGAATTAAAGCAATGTGCCTTTCAGAATAAAAGCAATGTGCCTTTCAGAATTAAAACAAATATTTCAACAGCATTCAAAAAGCTGTGACTACAGCAGAAGTCACATTCTGCCTGCTACCGATAGAGCTGTCTCTACCCTGAAAAAAATCTTCAATGCCTGCCTTGTTTAGTGGCTGTCTTTAATTTTTGTGTGTCCCAAATGGCACTGAATTGGACGTACAGTACACTAGTTTTGATATCTACGCCAGTGAACATTATTGCACTGAACAAAAAACATAGTGCCATTTGGAGATCATACACTGTTAAAAGGAACTAGCCTGTATAATACGCTACCAGAATACAGATGGGATTATTACTGGTCAGGCTGAGAATCCCAGTGCAGCTTAACATCTAGACCTGGGGTATTTAACTCTGGACCTCAAAGCCAGATCCACTCCACATTTTCATTGCAACACTCTAATCTGAGACTTATTTAGACCTGGGACACCAGGTGAGTCCAATTAATGTTGAGGTAGAACAGAAAACCAGCAGGCTCCGGACCTCTTAGGGTTAGAGTTGAATACCCCTGGTATAGACTGTCATTTATTTAACCAAGATGATGGAATATGGCTTTATTCAGGTGACTAGGGAGCTTAGATCACAGCTCCACTACATTTATCTTTTTCATTATATTCATACGTTTTATTACATTTATCACACTCTGAGTTTTAGGGTGCGTCTCAAGAACTGCACTACTTATGACAATGGAGTGTATTATGAAGCACAGAGGTTCGACCAGACAGTAAATGGTGATTTTTCACTTTTGAACCAATAGTATGTGTTCACTGGTATTCACTTATAGTTGGCATTTGACCAAATTAACACTTCCAGTTTTCTGTGTGAGTACACACATTTGTGGTTGTGTGCATACTCACATTTGTTTATAGCTGAAATAAAAAAAACATCTGTTCGTGAATTAAATCTAAATTACTATATATAGGCACACTGAGAGTAAACTACAGTACAATAGCTGAAGTGGACAAATGTTTTGAGTTGCTTCCCTATTTGTATTCTTTTGATTTCTTCCCCATGTGTTCTGTTAATTTCGGTTCCCCGCCTTTGTTCAGTCACATTTTAATCATCCTATCACTGTTGTTGATTACTTTCGCAGCTGCCTGCACTCAAGTAATTATTTATGTTCGTTTTTGGATGCAGGCACACTGTAAAAAAACAGCTGTCTCTACTTATTAAAAGTAAGTCAACTTGTTGCATAGAATTTTTAGGAAGTTCCAGCATGCCCAATCTTTGTCAAAGCTTTCCTATACAAAGATGTGGCTTGTTGGAACTACTTAAAAATTTGATGCAAACACTTGACAGTGGAGACAGCAGTTTTTATTTCAGTGCAGCAGTCGATCAATGTGGTGTGTATTCCCTGTCAGTCTGTGTGTTAGTGTTAGTGTTTCCTAAGATAATTATATCAATATTACTCCAGCCCCTCTTGGCAGTATTTTGTTTAACAAGTGTTTTTCGTAATAAAACACTGTTTATTTTGTGCAAACGTCACGTCTGTCTCAAATCAGCACCACAACAACATGGAAATCAGGAGCATGTTTAGCACAACTAAGCATGACCGATACAATGGAGTAAATGAACAATTGAGCATAACTGTGCAAATAACTGATTCGACACTGTGCAGATCAGTGCGTGGAGAGGCACCATGGGGCAATACTAAGGCAGTAGATCAAATGGGAAGGGGGGTGTTTGTGTGGGGTGGGAGGGTCAGCATGTTCAGTAGTCAGACAGAAGCGCTAATACTCGTGATTTAAAGGAAGTGAGGGGGACGGTGTTCATAAGTTTCAGAAACTTTTGTAGTTCAGTCCAGTCATATGCTGCTGCGAACTGGAAGGAGTTTCAGGATAAAAGAGTTATGGGCTTTTGGGGTGACTAGGGAGATGTACCTGCTTGAGCACAGGTTATGGATGGTAAGGCAATGGTGAGAAGAGAGTTTAGGTACAGAGGGGTTATGCGTAGAAGTGACTTATATATGAGGTGATACCAGTGGGTCAAGCGTCGAGTGTGTAGTGAGGGCCAGCCCACTAGTGCATATAGGTTGCAGTGGTTGGTGTTAAATGGGGCATCGGTGACAAACTGGGTGGCACTGTTATAAATTATGTCTAACTTATTCAAGAGGGAGATAGAGGCAGTTTTGTAAATGACACCAAAATCTAGGACTGGTAGGATAGTCATTTTTACCAGGGTGTGTTTGGCAGCGTGGGTGAAGGAAGCCTTGTTGCAGAATAGAAAGCCAATTCTAGATTTAATTTTGGATTGGAGATGGTTAATGTGGGACTGGAATGAAAGTGAACAATCTAACCAGATACCTAAATATTTTGGAGGTGTTCACCGTCTAATTTGGTCCCATCCAGAGTGGAGATGCTAGGTAGGCAGGTGGGTATGGGTAGCATGCTGTTGAATATCATGCATTTAGTTTTGCTGGAATTAAGGAGCAGTTCAAGACCTACAGAAGGCGTGCTGAATGGCATCAAAGCTCTTTTTGAGGTAATGCTGTCTTCCAGTTGGCTCGGAAGTGGGAGGTCGGAACTGGGAATGATGTCACACCCAAGTTAAAACAAGTTGATCACAAGTGGGAAAACAAGATGGACACCCCCACGAAAGCCTTTTTTTGTTCTTGCCCTTTCGGAATATAAACAACTACAAAACATCTAGCCATGTTAGCCACTTTTAGCAAAACCAATTGATAAAAACACAATTGTGTGTATTTTCACGCATTCTAAAGCCGTAGCAACATGTCCAGAGACAGCAGTTGGACAGTACTGTGTGTACGACAATTTCCGTGAAAAACAAATGAATCAATTGCTAAAAATCTTTGAAAATCAACTTGGGGGTAGGGAAAATTCTCCAAATTCGCGACTAGGAATTCCCACAATTGGACGGGCTTTCCAGTTGAAATTCTGACTAGGAACTCTGAATTTCCAACCTCTGAGTACAAATGGAACGTGGCATTAGATAGCACAAAATCTAATGCCACGTTCCATTGATGTGTATAGAATGGTGTCATCTGCAAGAGTGACATCATTGATATACACAGAGAAAAGAGTCAGCCCAAGAATCAAACCCTGTTGCACCCCATAGAGACACCCATAGGTCCAGATTTAACATGTTGAACCCTGTCAGAGAAGTAGTTGGTGAAACAATCGAGGCAGTTAATAGAGAAACCAAGGCAACTGAGTCTGCCAATAAGGATGTGATGATTGACAGAGACTAAAGCCTTTGCCAGGTTGATAAAGACGGCTAGCACAGTAGTGTTTTTTATCAATGACAGTTGTAATATCATTTAACCCTTGTATGGTGTTCGGGTCTGTGGGACCCGTTTTCATTTTTTATCTAAAGAAAAAATATACAAAATAATATTTTTTCAAACTCAAACTCATTGGCCTTGGCTCATTGTCTGTGAAGAACATAAATCAGAACACATTTTCAATGTCCACAACCTGTACACCCCCCCCAACACATTTATATTACATACAGGGTGTTCAAGTCTACTGGACCCAGGTCTAATAAAGGTGTGAAAATTGTTGGTCCTCTGTAACTTCACTCCTTTTGTTTTGTCTGGGCCTGCTGTAAGTGTGTGTAGGTGTGTGTGTGTGTGATTGTTTCTGCACCTGGCAGGTGTTGTTTGAAATATTGTTGCAAAATTTCAGCAATTCCCGCACATTTTACCCTCTGTTTTGTGGGAACAGATCTTCATTTTCTCGTACTCTCCACTGCAAATTGGGGGCGGAACACAATAAATATAGCTTTGGCAGTGTGGTTCCTTATCACAACTGATCAAGATGGCCAAAAGATACTCTGTTCAGAGAGCTTTGCAATTGATTTTGGAAGAGAGAGAAACTTTTGATGATGTGGAGGAAGAGGTTTCCGAATACGAGGATCACATTTTTGAACATTCAGATTCTGACAGTGACTTTGAGGAAGAGGATGAGATAGATCATCAGCCATTTCCAAAACAAAGACGAACCACAGGACCAGCCGGTCAGCAGCCAGCCCCAGGACCAGCCCATCAGCAGCCAGCCCCAGGACCAGCCCATCAGCAGCCAGCCCCAGGACCAGCCCATCAGCAGCCAGCCCCAGG
>JACXGM010027460.1:0-14536 GCA_016801145.1 Umbra pygmaea | reverse complement strand
GTGTATGTATGGTTCTAGTCTCTGACATATTATTGTGTAGGGGGATTGGTGTATGTTTAGTGTAGTTTCTGATACACTTATCATTCTAGTCTTAGATACACATATGGTTCTACTCTCTGATATATGTATTGTTGTAGTCTCTGAAACACATGTGGTTCTAGTCTCTGTTACACATATGGTTCTAGTCTCTGATACACATATGGTTCTAGTCTCTGATACACATATGGTTCTAGTCTCTGATATGTATGGTTCTAGTCTCTGTTACACATATGGTTCTAGTCTCTGATACACATATGGTTCTAGTCTCTGATACACATATGGTTCTAGTCTCTGATACACATATGGTTCTAGTCTCTGATATGTATGGTTCTAGTCTCTGATACACATATGGTTCTAGTCTCTGATACACATATGGTTCTAGTCTCTGATATACATATGGTTGTAGTCTTTGATACACATATGGTTCTAGTCTCTGATGTATGTATGGTTCTAGTCTCTGATACCCATATGGTTCTAGTCTTTGATACACATATGGTTCTAGGCTCTGATATACAGTTGTGCTCAAAGGTTTGCATACTCCTTGAGAATTGTTAATATATGTACCATTTTTAAAGAAACATGAGTGAGCAGGCAAAAACAAAATATTTTTTATTTCTCATGGGGTTCATATTCAACTGTAGGTCATAACAGAATGGCACAATCATAAAAAGAAAACATGGCAACAAAGAAAATAATGAAATGACCCCTGTTCAAAAGTCTTCATAATCTCACATCTTAATACTGTGTATTGCCCTGTTTAATGACAGTGTGCAGTTTTTTGTGATAGTTGTCTATGAGGCCCCAAATTCTTGCAGGTGGTAATAGCTGCCAATTCATTAATCTTGGCAAAATGCCTTCAGGTCATGCAAAGTCTTTTGGTCATTCGAGATTTCCCCAGAGTTGCTTGATGCTATTCAGGTCAGGAGACTGTGATGGCCATTCCAGAACCTTCACCTTTTTCTTGAGTTAATTTTTGCTCAAGTATTTTCATTTTGTGCTCTTTGAAACAACCACACCATCTCTTCCTGAGCAGCCTGTATATCTCCTGAGGTTACCTGTGGGTTTTTCTTTGTATCCTCAACAATTCTTCTGGCAGTTTTGGCTGAAATCCTTCTTGGTCTACCTGAATTTGGCTTGGTATCAAGAGATCCCCGAATTGTCCACTTCTTAATAAGTGATTGAACAGTACTGACTGGCATTTGCAAGGCTTTGAATATCTTTTTATATCCTTTTCCAACTTTATGCAGTTGTAGTACATTATTACGCAGGTCTTTTGACAGATCTTTTCTGCTCCCGATGGCTCAGTATCTAGCATGCACAAAGCATCCAGGTGAGAGCTAACAAACTCATTGACTATTTATACACAGACACTAATTGCAATTGAATATGCCACAGGTATGGGAAATTAACCTTTAATTGCCATTTTAACTTGTGTGTCTTTAACAAGGCCTAACATTCAAGGGTATATAAACTTTTGATCAGGGCCATTTGTGTGATTTCTGTTGTCAGTATGGTTTGCAAAGGAGCCAAACAATTATGTGATAATTATTAGCTTCATCATCACTATCAATACATTACAGTCAGAGTTTTTGCATGAACAGTCATATTGTGAAAATGAGTGCCAAAATTTCACAATTTCTGCCAGGGTATGCAAAACTCTTATATTGTTGTAATTCTTGTTTTTAAGCCCACTGCATAGAATCGCCGTGCCATGTCAAAAAGAATTTCTCTGTATGGGATGATGTATGTTATTCGATGCACATGATAAATAAACTTGACTTGACTTGACTTGACTTGACTTATGAGCACAACTGTATGTATCATTCTAGTCTCTGATATATGAATGGTTCTATTCTCTGGTACACACCTGGTTCTAGTCTCTGATACACATATGGGTTTAGTCTATGTTTATAGTTATGGTTATAGTTTCTAATGCACATATGGTTCTAGTTTCTGGTGCACACATGGTTCTAGTCTCTGATATATGTATTGTTGTAGTCTCTGAAACACATGTCATTCTAGTCTCTGATACACATGAGCTCTAGTCTCTATGTATGGTTCTAGTCTGATTATATTTATGGTTCTAGTCTCTGATGCACATATGGTTCTAGTGTCTGATATACATATGGTTCTAGTCTACAGTTCTCAACTGTATATTTGGCATAATAGCAAATCTTGTAGATTATAAACATACATGTAGCATCACATTGGTCGAACTTAACAGTGGTTCTCACATTCACATATGGTTCTAGCCTCTGATATACATTACGTTCTAGTCTCTGATGTGTGTGTTTGTAGTTCTCAGCACTGCCACCGGTGCGTGTGGTCTTCTCTATCACCATGGAAGGAAGTGCCCGGAAGGTGATCACAGTGCGCTCTGCCCTCATGGTCAAGAACCGGCTGGAAGTCCCCATGGAGCTGCGGCTGGACAGCCCCTCTGCGCCGGACAGTAAGTCCAACCTCACATTGGCAAACACAAATGCATATCCACAAATAATGGGAAATAAACACACATGTATATGAGGCTATTTGTCATCTAAACCAGAAAGATAAACATATTTTTCGATCCAGAACCTGTCGTTCTGCCACCGGTCCTGCCCGGCGAGGCCCTGGCAGTGCCCCTTCACCTGACCTCGTGGCGGCTGCAAGCACGGCCCAAAGGCCTGGGCCTGTTCTTCTGCAAGGTGCCCGTCCACTGGACCAGCGTGGAGAGGCCTGGCGAGGTCAGCAGCAGCAAGAGGGAGTGCCATTCCGCTGACTTCGATGACCACCTCAAACGCAGCTTCAGGTAACATTCCAGTTCAGCATACAGACGCCATGGAGCTAGCATGCTGAGAAACGTGGACCTAGCATGCTGAGAAACGTGGACCTAGCATGCTGAGAAATGTGGACCTAGCATGCTGAGAAACTGCCCACGCCACAAATCCAAACATCGATCTGTTCCCGGTCTAACGCCACCTTGCCTTTGACAGAATTGTTCTCTCAAATGTACCCCACTTTGTTTAAAGCACAACTTGTTTGCAATTCATCTAATGAGCCAACTGTTCTTATTCTCTTCAATTCCGCACTCCCATCTCCTCCTCTTTCTCCTGTCAGGTTCTGTGTTGTGATCAAGAAGGAGCAGTACCCAGACCAGCAGCCTGCCAAGGCGGTGTCAGGTTCGGGCAGTGCTAATCAGATCTACCGCCAACCAGGACACACCATCTATCTGCTCCCCACGCTGGTGCTGGCCAACCTGCTCCCCTGCGACCTCAACTACTACATCAAGGGCACATCTATCCAGAGCTCCCTGAAGCCGGGCAAGGAGGCCGTGCTGCATGCTGCTGACCCCTCCCAGAACATGGAACTAGGTCAGGGGTGTCACATATGTTAGTCAGTACGGACAACATTGGTGTGGTGTATTGGCCATATTCCACAATTTTGTTGTTTCTTATAAACTAACCTGGGTGCCAATGTAAATTGGATTTATTTTGGTCATACCTGTGGTATGCAATTCTCATATAGTCTAACACAGCTTCTAGCCAACCAGGATCTGGGACCTTAACTTCCTTGTTTATTATAAAATAAATACTGTTTCCGGTGTTGCTGTAGCTGTTAGATGTTTTGCATTACTTTATCCAGTGTAGTCTGTATGTGCTGACCCTGTCGTTCCCTATCCTGCTCCCCAGGGCTACTCCTGGAGAACTTCCCTGTGTGTAAGGAGCTGTTAATTCCCCCCGGTACCCAGAACTATGTGGTGCGCATGCGGCTGTATGATGCCAACAAGCGTCTCCTCTGCCTCACCATCCGCATTGTCCTGCGGGCACAAGGAGCACTGAAGATCCTGATTTCAGCACCGTACTGGCTCATCAACAAGACGGGTACCGATCCGTCCAGCACGCACACACACACCTCCTGTCATGTACGCAAACACACATTCACACAGTGAACCACACACACAAATCCCGTGTTTATTGGTCATTTTAGGGTTCGGTTTTGTTCCCCTCAGGCTTGCCGTTGATCTTTCGTCAGGACAACGGCAAAACGGATGCGGCCGGTCAGTTTGAGGAGCACGAGCTGGCCAGGAGCCTCAGCCCACTGCTGTTCTGTTACAGTGACAAGGAGCAGCCAGCCATGTGAGGGCCTTCTGTTTTCATACTATAAAAGAGCCTTGTTAGTGTTACTGACATTATACCATTACACCGACTATTAGTGATGTCATCAGTTTGAAAAACATAGCTTTTGCAATACAGAAGCATGTTCTGGGCTTTTAGCTCATATATAATCCCAGAAAAGGGAAATTGTTTTTAGTATTTGTAATTTTCGTCTATAATGTGCATTTCTGTGTATGTTTGCATTGTGTGTCTGTGTGTGTGTTGCACACAAGTGGGCCTGAGGAGAGGGAGAAAGACATTGCAGAAGGATGGTAGGCTATGTCCTGTTAGAGAGCACAGTAAAGCTAGATGATGTACTAGATGGCGTACTTTGCTAGTTAACTAGATATTTAATATATTTATAATTTTCATGCATTTCATGCTAACACTCAAATCTAGAGCAACTCCCACGCAGTGTATGTGTCTGCCATGTTGCTCACAAGGTTTTGTTGATCTCGTCTCTCCGCCTCACCCAGGTGCACCATGAGGATAGGGAAAGGGATCCACCCGGACGGCGTTCCCGGCTGGTGCCAGGGTTTCTCCCTGGATGGTGGGAGTGGCGTGAGGGCTGTGAAGGTGATCCAGCAGGGGAACAGACCTGGACTCATTTACAATATAGGCAAGTAGCCAAACAACTACCACCAGTAGCCTGGCAACAACAACCACAACAACAGTAGCCTGACACCAACAACAATAACAACAACAGTAGCCTGACACCAACAACAATAACAACAACAGTAGCCTGACACCAACAACAATAACAACAACAGTAGCCTGACACCAACAACAATAACAACAACAGTAGCCTGACACCAACAACAATAACAACAACAGTAGCCTGACACCAACAACAATAACAACAACAGTAGCCTGACAACTACAACAACAACAACAGTAGCCTGACAACTACAACAACAATAACAACAACAGTAGCCTGACAACTACAACAACAATAACAACAACAGTAGCCTGACAACTACAACAACAATAACAACAACAGTAGCCTGACAACTACAACAATAACAACAGCAGTAGCCTAACAACAAGAGTAGCCTGACAATAACAACATCTAGTGTATTATAAACCACACCAGTGGCCTAAGAATGGGGGGACATATAAGTGTTGTCTCTGTCCATTACACTCCAGGATATTGCCTGTTGCAGTGCTGAAATCAGCTATTTTATATCATCACAGGCATCAACGTTCGTAAAGGCAAGGGTCGCTACATTGACACCCATATGGTGACATTCGCTCCGCGGTACCTGTTGGACAACCGCTCCACCTACAAACTAGCCTTTTCCCAGAGGGAGTTTGTCCGGGGTAAGGTGAGTAACTGTCAGTTTAAAGTCTTGATGTAGATGCATCTGGATGGAAGAAATGCCAACATTTTGTAGATCTAAAACCCAGTATCAGGCTGGTTCACCAACACCATATTGAAGAAGCAAGGGCATGTCAACAGCTGTTATTGTTGTCATGTGACTCCAGGGCACAGCCAACCCAGAGGGCTACATCTCCACGTTACCAGGCTCCAGTGTGGTGTTCCACTGGCCCCGGAACGACTACGACCAGCTTCTGTGTGTGCGCCTCATGGACGTCCAGAACTGCACGTGGTCTGGTGGCTTCGAGGTCAACAAGCTCAAATCTTTCCATGTCAACATGAGGTAAAAAATAATACTGAGAATGTGTCTCTCCTCAGGGCTCTTAGTACAACACATTTGGTTGCATATTTGATATAATATTTATTAGGTTATTGTTTTGGTAGCACTGTCCCAGCACGATAAGGCTTGGCTGCACCACTGTTCCTGATTGTTTTGGGAAACAAAAAGAGTAGATTTATTTGCATCATTGGTTAGATTGATTGCTTTCAGACCACATAATGAAACATCTTTCACCCCTTAATGGCACAAAATGTATATTTACCTGCTGTAAACTGGTTTGCTCTGACTTCATTTTACATAATACAATCCTTTTTATATTAATGAACCAGTTTTTGTTTTTACATTCATAAACCTGATTTTGGGTTTGAGTTGTTAACAAATTTTTCAGTCATATAATCTTATATTCTAGGTAATAACATCCAGATAGTGTTAGCACTTCCAAACATTTGGTGATACAGAAAGTAAAAGGTGGGACTTTGTGAATGATTAAATCCGGTCTGTCCTGACATTATCACAACTCTTACATGTTATGCATCTCAATAGATTTTTACAAAATGTAAATTAAGCTTTTCTTAAAATCATTTTACACTTTTACAATGTTTTTCTAGGGCACAAATTGTGCTTTTAACATGGCTATGTTGCATACAGTCAGTTAAGTAAAATTTTCTGCTGACCCTAAACTTGGAACAACCAAGAATTAGTTGCTTTTAATTTTATTCATAGCCTTGACAGATGTTTTACCAAGCTTAAGTCCCCAGAGACAGCCACATTAAAATACCATATCCAAGACATAATGTTGGTTAAGGACTATAGAATGGCCTCTTCTGTAGTAGAACTGGATTGTTGTTTAAAAACAGAGACACGCTGGGGAACTGTTTCTTCCTGCGAGCTGAGATCACCCTGAAGGGCGCCACCTACCAGATCTGTTTCAGCAACACTGACCAACTGCCACCACCTTTCCGTATCGACAACATCTCAGAGGTAATGTTCTGGAACTTTCTGCACATGTGACTCCTACCAGTTTCTGGATCTCAGAATTTAGGCATCTAGCTTCCATGTTACTTGTTAAATTGTTTTGCATTTCTTTACTGTCATCCTATTTTTTGGTAATGTTACAAGGCAAAATATATTGTTAATTGTCCCAGATAATAAATGTTAACCTATTGAAATATTAAGTTTGTTTCTTGCAGGTGCCCATCCAGTTCTGGCAGCATGGGGTAGCAGACATCCGGCTCCATACAGAGGTCAAAGCAGGCTCGGTACTGGACTTTGCCTGTGATGAGCCCACCTTACCCCCATACCTCAGCCTCATCGTGAAGGGCGCCGGCTCGTCTGAGGTCACAGCCGACATGAACTGTTTCCGGGAATACAACAAGCTCTACTATGAGAATTTCATCTACATTGCTGCCACCTACACCTTCTCTCAGTGAGTATGAGAGACTGAATAGACACTGTTTAGAGCCAGGGCCTTGTTTATTAAATATACCAATATACCAACCTAGACTAAGAATTGCTCATTTGACTTTTTTTATGTTGGTTAATTACTTAAAAATTGTTTTGCTATAGTATGTCTTTTTGAACAATGACCCAGCCCTTAACGTAGGCTCCTGTTATTGTTACCTCAGGGAGGCTGGGAAGAGGCCAGTTGGGAAGAAACGGGCGGTGGCAGGTGCTGAGCTTGTGCTGGATGTGGAGCCCAAGACCCAGAGAGTCATTCTCAAGAAAAAAGTACAACAACCCCACAGTTACTAGTTATTTGACACAGCTTAAAAAACTACAAACAACAAAGTCCTGAGAATGTTCACTTGCTGCTATTCCCACTTCCAAGGTAACCTTTAAACCTTGTTTCTGTTCAGGAGCCGGGGAAGCGTTCACAGCTGTGGCGGATGACGGGTACAGGAATGCTGTGTCATGAAGGCTCCTCCCCTCCACAAAGCAAGCCGGCCCAGCCACGCCCTCTGGACTCCTCCTTGGTGCTGGATATCGCAGGGCTGGCAGCAGTAACAGACAACAGGTCAGACACTCCTGCCTTGGTGCCATCTCAGAGTATATCCCTGGGTCTATATCTGGCTCTGGCTGATCCTTGTTCCCTCTCTCTCCCCCTATTTCCCCTTTATTTAGTTATGAGCCCTTACAGCTGAGGAGGCCAGATCCGCGCCGCAGCACTACCCAGACATGGCACTTCTCCTCAGGCATGTTAACCTGCGGCCTTCCCCGGCTGGTGGTACAGGTTGGTCTTCACCACAGAACACTTCTGTATGCTGGTCAAACCTATATTTCTGATGCCCAATAATGTAATATCAAATGACTAATAATACCTTATTTCACACAAAGACTTAATTTACATGTGATTGTTTGCTGTTAGTATTACAGACACTTTTAAATGTGACTTACAATGCCAGGAGATACTAGCTACTGTTATTAAATAGAGTTTAGCTCTGTTTTAATACTGTATTGTCCTCTTACCAATCAGGCAAACGGTGGTGTGGAAGGGTTGTTTGACGGGGCTGAGGTGGTGCTGGGGCCAGATGCAGGCCTGCAGGAACTAGGCCCAGAGCAGCAGTTCATTAACCAGAAGATGAGGCCCGGCTCTGGGGTGCTGTCTGTCCAAGTCCTGCCTGACGGACCCACACGAGTACTACAGGTTTGTTTTTTGGTAATTCTTTTTACAATGTGGTGCAATTCACATTTCAAACGTCCAGTCAACAAACAATAAATCAACATTCAGTCTTTTGCAGAGGTGGACATTTACTTGAGTAAAAGTACTTTTCTGAGTAACTCTGTGTTCACAAGTTTTGGGAATTTCCTACTTAAGACCAAAATGATCAGGGAAAGGGAGTTCATATTTTACCGGTGATCATGATTGATATTTCCTTTATTCTTTCTAATAGATTTATAGGTCAATTTGGTCTTAAGTAGGGACTTCCCAAAACCTGTGAACTCAGAGTTACTCAGAAAAGTACTTTTACTCAAGTAAATGTCCACGTCTGGTCTTTTGCATGTATATTTTTAGTAATTTTGCAGACTTTTATTGATAGTGACATTTCATCATAACATAGCTATGTGGGATAGCCACACAACACAGGCCAAGTAAGCACAGTTTTATTCAGAAAACTATCAAGTCTCAGTGTTGGTGCATCTGTAGGCATTTAATAATGTTACTATTGAATGGAAGACTTCTACTTCTGGGTCAAATTCAGTTGAGACCCTGTATAGGTGTCCCTGTGTAGGTGTCCCTGTGTAGGTGTCCCTGTGTAGGTGTCCCTGTGTAGGTGTCCCTGTGTAGGTGTCCCTGTGTAGGTGTCCCTGTCCCTGTGTAGGTGTCCCTGTGTAGGTGTCCCTGTGTAGGTGTCCCTGTGTAGGTGTCCCTGTGTAGGTGTCCCTGTGTAGGTGTCCCTGTGTAGGTGTCCCTGTATAGGTGTCCCTGTATAGGTGTCCCTGTATAGGTGTCCCTGTATAGGTGTCCCTGTATAGGTGTCCCTGTATAGGTGTCCCTGTATAGGTGTCCCTGTATAGTTACCATACCTTCATGTCAGGTATGTACATCTCAGCATCTAATTCTGAACATGCAGTTCTAATTTTCTTTATGTAATCTGGTTGATATTTTAGATCAGTGACTTCAACCAGCGGCGGATCAACCGGATGTCGCCAGGCTCAGAGGAGGACCAAAACAAAGAGAACACTCAGAAGGAGGAGCCAGAGCAGGAACTAGAGGTGTCTTTACTAACCGTTTAAACTAGAGGTGTCTTTACTAACCGTTTAAACTAGAGGTGTCTTTACTAACCGTTTAAACTAAAGGTGTCTTTACTAACCGTTTAAACTAGAGGTGTCCTTACTTACCGTTTAAACTAGAGGTGTCTTTACTAACTGTTTAAACTAGAGGTGTCTTTACTAACTGTTTAAACTAGAGGTGTCCTTACTAACTGTTTAAACTAGAGGTGTCTTAACTAACTGTTTAAACTAGAGGTGTCTTTACTAACTGTTTAAACTAGAGGTGTCCTTACTAACTGTTTAAACTAGAGGTGTCCTTACTAACCGTTTAAACTACAGGTGTCTTTACTAACCGTTTAAACTACAGGTGTCCTTACTAATTCAAACTGTAGTCGTTTATTTTGCACTTTCTGCCCATAGTAAAGCTCTGTGGTTATATTCTTTGTCACATAAGGCTAACGTCTTTCTTTCTGTCTGTGTCGGCCACATTGTTTTTCAGGTGTTGTTGAATCTGGAGGAAGGAGTAGGTCTGTCTCTGGTTAACAAGCTGCCAGAGGAGCTGGTGTTCACTACTTTGTCAGGTATTGACGTCCACTTCACGCGCACGGCAGCCAGCGAGGTGTTAGAGCTCAGCATCCACAACATCCAGGTAACCCCTCCTAACATTCACATTCCCTAACTCTTGAACTCCTTGGTCTGGGTGGTAAATGGTGAGCTCTGCCTCTTCTTGGGCTCCTCATCCAGGTGGATAACCAGCTCCTAGGCACCACTCAGCCAGTGATGCTGTGTGTGACCCCTGGCTCCAGTAGTGAGAGCGTGGACACTGGTCCTGCCCTGCAGGTCAACTCTGTTAAGGTCCCCAGCAACCTCATCCTCACTGACCTCTTCAAGGTAAAGCCTGATGGCAAAGTTCACTGTACAACCTCAGGCATGAACCCCCTCAATCAAGTTCACAATCAGGAGGCGTGGCAGGGAAGTGGTTTGGATGTCATTGAGCACAAATTATGACATGGGGACAATTTCCGGGGACCCTTTTTTGCTCAATAGCGCCACATCTACAACCAGTGGCCAAAACCGCAGGCTGCATCTTCAATATATCTTTTGCAAAAATAGCGAACACATAAAAGTCCAATTCACTTTTAGTTTGCCAAATCATAAACATTACCTAATTGTAAATTTGTTAGTTTCATGGTTGTATTTTATTGTCCAGAAGTGAAACTGCTAACTGAACAATGAGGTGATGTTGTGAAACTGTATAAATTGAAATAAATTGTCAGGTAGTTCAGTGGTTAGGGAGTCAGACTTGTAATCTAAAATGTATTGGTTTGATTCTCGAGTGGGCCAAATGTCGTTGTGCCCTTGAGCAAGGCACTTTACCCTAAGTTGCTCCTGGCGACGTCCCAGTATGGTACTTACTGTAAGTGACTCTGGATAAGAGTGTCTGCTATATTACTAAAAGATAAAATGTAAAAATAACACCTTACACATTGTTTTTGATGCAGCATCTCATGGTGACAGCGAGGCGGTTCACTGTGATCATCGAGGAGAAACTGTTGCTAAAGATTCTCAGCTTCTTTGGGTACGGCCACACAGAAGGAGGTGAGTTGTGGCGTTCTGATCTGATGCATGTACTGCTGTAGCATGGGTTTGAATCTATGTACACATTGTGTTATTACCCCTGTTCTAACACCTATATGCAGTGTGCCCTGTGTTCTGGATGGTCAGTGTTCTGTATGTGTCCATCTTGTGGTTCAAGAACTAGAGAAGTTTGATGAGAGTCTCTATGAGAAGGCCAGTGAGGACCAGGGGGCTCCCAAACGCTACTACTTTGAGAACCTGAAGATCAGCCTCCCTCAGGTCAAACTGAGTGTGTTCACATCTCACAAGCTCCCTCCAGACCTCAAGGTAAACGCTCACCAGTCACTAAAAAATGATTCAGAGCCGTAATAAGCTATTCCAATAAAGCGAAACGTAGTGTGCCTTCTGCATTCAGATTACTGCTGCATTTCCCTGCTGCTTTTTTCTTTCCCGTTTACCTCTTTATATGGAAGGGTTACTTAAACGCCGTCAGACACATTTTTTTTTTTTTCTTAATGCCGGTTCTATAAGCGTCCTATGCTTTCTACAGGCCCTCAAGGGCACGCTGGGGATTCCACTAATCCGGTTTGAGGACGCAGTGATCAACATGTACCCCTTCACCAGGGTCCACCCGTACGAGACACAAGAGATCATCATCAATGACATACTGAAGCACTTCAAAGAGGTGAGGGGAGCCAGCCCGATGGACAGGCAGACAGACACTAATAAACAATTTCATCTGTAACTTCGGCATGAAACAATATTTTCAGACGTGTCCGGGAGGAGGTTGTGCTTTGCCAATGTTATTTACACTGATTGGTTTCAAGTAAAAGTGTTTCTAGTGTCTAGCCAATGGTTCAGCGCTTCACTTCAAACGTCCATGCCCTGGCTGCTGTCCACTGAGCATCTTTCAGCCGGTTCCCTTTGGTTCCTCATCAGGAGCTGATTGGCCAGGCGGCTCAGATCCTGGGCTCTGTGGACTTTCTGGGTAACCCAATGGGACTGCTCAATGATGTCACCGAGGGCGTGTCTGAACTCATCAAGTACGGCAACGTGGGCGGGCTCATCCGCAACGTCACCCATGGCGTGTCCAACTCTGCAGCCAAGGTATTGTTGCAGGGGTTTAGTTCAATGTTAACCTGTGCTCTTTTTGTTTACATTTTAGTTATGACATTACAGTTGGTTTGTTTCAGTTTCAAGGCTACTAAGCTGAAATGAGGAGAGGCTAGAATCTGCTGTCCATTAATATGGCACACACACACACACACACACACACACACACACAAACACACACACAAACACACGCACACACACCGGTTGGTCTGTGCACTGTGAATTTTCAATCACTTTCCAGGAAAATTGGTCACTGCTCATTTTGGTGTATCCCCTGTTTGTCAGCTTTTTTTGTACATGTTATGTAGCTTTCAGGAAAGGATATGGAACAGCACAGAAAGGTACAGAGCAATACAGTTCATTGGTTAGTTTACCATTATTTTACCAGGAAAGGTAACTGAGAACTTACCGTATTTCCTCAAATAAAGACTGGGGCATTTATTTACCTCTACTGCAGAAGGCAACCGGCTTTAATTTGGCAGGCCTTTATTTCTAATTCCCTCTGTTTGATAAGTATAATCGGCTATATTTTTGTGTAAATCCTTGTTCCAGTTTGCCTTTTATTGCTGCATTACGTTGTTAACGAAATCTCCACACTTCTTGTAACCGTTCCAATATGTAGTTGAAAAAGTTGTTGAAGATTCAATCGCTTGCACTGAATGGGAGCCATGTTATTTCCAATGTAGTTACTGCCATCTACATGTACGTTAATACAAACAACACCAAGCTGAGTAAAACATACAGCCGCATTGACTGAAATACCGGTAGGACAATTATATCTAGCGATACTATTTCCTGCTCCCGGGAGCTGCCATTCCGTAAATGTTCCGTCCAACCCAAGTTTCGACTACCCTGAGTTAGCGTTTCAACCTGGTAGTGAGTAGCGTCACTTGTGCAAAATTAGGTTTAATGCACATTATATAAAAGGCACCAAGGAGATTATCCACAAGTAATATTCCCCCGACCTTTATTTAAGACCAGCCTTTATTTGTCCGTGTTGACCACGCCCCCGGCCACTATCAGAGGCCCGGCGTTTATTTGACTAACGGTTTTTATTTGAGGCATTACGGTATTCACATTTGCAGCAACTGCCTGGGGAGAAAGGGGGGAGGGGGGTGAATGAGCCAATGAAAGTTTATATAACATAAAAGTTGTATAGTGAGGGGAAAAAATGTTTATCTTCTACTGAGTTTGTACATTTGCCTACTGAGAAAGAAATGATCAGTCTATAATTGCAATTGTAGGTTTTTTTAAACAGATTCACAAGACATTTTAAACAGAATCACAAGACATTGCTTGTAGTTGGCCACCAGGTTTGCACACGTCTCAGGAGGGATTTTTTCCCACTCCTTTTTGCAGATCCTCTCCAAGATATCAAGGTTTCAAAACTGACGTTTGGCAACTCGAACCTTCAGCTCCCTCCACAGATTTTCAATGGGATTAAGGTCTGGAGACTGGCTAGGCCACTCCAGGACCTTAATGTGCTTCTTCTTGAGCCACTCTTTTGTTGCCTTGGCTGTGTGTTTGGGGTCATTGTCATGCTGGAATACCCCTCCACAACCCATTTTCAATCCCTTGGCTGAGGGAAGGAAATTCTCACTCAAGATTTGACGGTACATGGCCCGTTCATCGTCCCTTTGATGCGGTGAAGTTGTCCTGTCCCATTAGCAGAAAAACACAGCCAAAGCATAATGTTTCCACCTCCGTGTTTGATGGGGGGATGGTATTCTTGGGGTCATAGGCAGCATTCCTCCTCCAAACACAGCGAGTTGAGTTGAGGCCAAAGATCTCTATTCTGGTCTGACCACAACATTTTCACCCAGTTCTCCTCTATATCATTCAGATGTTCATTGGCAAACTTCAGACGGGTCTGTACATGTGCTTTCTTGAGCAGGGGGACCTTGCGGGCGCTGCAGGATTTCAATTCTTCACAGCGTAGTGTGTTACCAATTTTTATACAGGTAACAAGCTGGGGTATCTTGTCAATGATCTCAGCATTTTACCTGTATAAGGGTCAACTGGGAGCTAGAAATCTTCAACTTTCAACTTTATTGTCACATAATTACAAGTATACACAAGTAATCAGTGAAATTAGCCATCAACCTGTCCAAACAACAACATCACCGGGTAGACAGGACAGGACAGGAAGACAGGAATTAGAAAAACAATACAGCATTACATGAGGAAAGATGAGGGAAAAAAAAAAAGAGAGCCCCATATTATGCCCCTTCAGGGGTACAGTGTGGTAACCTGAAAAAAACACCTCGGCAGTTTAGCACATTTAAGTACACACTCTGAACAGGA
>JACXGM010027458.1:0-14476 GCA_016801145.1 Umbra pygmaea | reverse complement strand
ATGATATTTAGGCATTATTTTTTTCATGTTTGTCCTGTTAAAGTCTCCAACAACAATAAAAATAGACTCGGGATGAGCGTCCTCTAGGCCACTTATTATTCCGTATAGTCCCTCAAGCGCGCGCGCCTTATCTGCCTGCAGAGGTATGTACACTGCTGTGATAATAGCGGAAGTAAACTCCCGGGGGAGATAGAAGGGACGTATGTTTACAGTTAGTAGCTCCAGGTCCGGTGAGCAGTGTGTTGAAATAACTGCGGCATCCGAACCCCAACGAGAGTTAATCATAATGCAAACCCCTCCGCTTCTTTGTTTACCTGATTCCGAGGTTCTGTCCTGCCGGAAGATGGAGAAACCAGCTGGTGTAATGGCTGTGTCGGGTATGGTGGAATCTAGCCACGTCTCAGTAAAAGCTAGCACGCAGCAGTTGGCAATGTCTTGCTGGAAGATAATCCAAGCATGAAGTTCGTCCATTTTATTGTCTAGTGATTGAACATTTGCAAGTAAAATGCTCGGTAACGGTGGATTGCAGTATCTCGTCCGTGATCTGTATAGAACTCCTGCTCTCTTCCCTCTTCTCTTCCTCCTCCGTCGCCTGCGTGTGAGTAAACAAGTCGACCACGGCGGGATATTCCAGTCACAACAATCGCTCTGGTAAGTGGAAAAAAAGTCTGTATCCATGCGACCATTCTCTACGGCGCAAAGCTAATCTGGAAACAAATTGATAATCCTAGAATATTTAAGGCTGTTTGTACATTTCGCAACATAATCTCTGAAACAGTAAATCTTCCGTAATTGAGCTGTTGCATCATTATAATAATAGAAGATCACTGTTCTTACCTGCTCAAAAGCACGCCAGGAGAAGAGCTTTAACACTTGAACTGGAAAAAACATCATTGTGAATTTCATTAGATGACATGGAAGACTTTCTATACACGTAGTAAACATTTAAATCAGAACGTGTCCACCATTCATGCCACCATCACAATGACCACGGCCAAAGATTATAATTATGGCCCTGAGTAACTATTTATGACAATTCAAGGCCTAGAAAAGCCTTCGTCTTGAGTTTGTTTTTTTGCCAGTTGGCAATCAACGTTAAAGGTGCATTACCGCCACCTACTGTGCTGAAGTGTAAAACCAGTGTTCAATACAGTGAACCCTCGCTATATTGCGGTTCACCTTTCACGGTCTCGCTGCTTCACGGATTTGCATTGTGCATTGTGTTCTGCATTCTGATTGGCTAAACAGTCTCTCCGCTTCTTCTCTACCTGTGTGTCAATAACGTTGCGATTTATACACATATGTAAAACAGCTTGCCAAATTTAAGTTTGCAAATTCTTTTGCAATTTCAAGTTTTCTAAAACCCATAATGTCGACAAAACGTTCTGCACCGACAAAGGCACTTGTGGTTGGGCCCAAAAGGCAGAGGAAGATGCTAACTATCGCAGAAAAAGTTAAACTTCTGGACATGCCAAAGGAAGGTTGAAGCTATGCGGCTGTAGGTCGCCATTACGGAATTAATGAATCTTCTGTTCGTTCCATAACGAAGGAGGAAAATAACATAAGGACGACAGCAGCAATAAGTTAATTATTAAGGATGCAAAAAGGGTTGCAACTGTCCGCAACAAGACCATGGTAAGGATGGAGTCTACATTAGCTTTGTCGATTAATGACTGCAGAAAAAAAACATTACGCTGGATACAAACGTTATCTGCACAAAAGCTAGAACACTTTATCAAACCTGAGTATTTCATTGTATAATAATTGTAAAAAAAAATAAAGGTGACTACTTCACGGATTTCGCCTATCTTGGGTTCTTTTTGGAACGTAACCCCTGTGAAAAACGAGGGTTCACTGTATATATATAAAAAAAACTCATAGTTTCAAAGTAAAAGTCCAGGGCCCGTATTTACAGGCAAGGACCAATCACTGAATAAATGTACTTGTTATTTTGATTGATCAATATATTGAAATAGCTAACTTTATTATTCTCTTTTATCCAGTTTTTGGCACCATTTTAGCAAGAAAAATTGCATCAAATTGCTGTCTAGGTTGATTGTAAAATTGAAAACAATCTGTTATGTAGTTATTTTTTAATTGCCATTTATTGCCCTGGGCCTTGAGTGGAGGCGTATATGTTCTAATATCTTAATTGAAATATACATTTGGCGTATGATAGTATTGTTACAGAATACAGAAATATAATGTTCAAAGCTAGGGTATTTGTATACTTCTTGATGCAGTTGTTTAAAAATAATGACCGAAAGCCTAACTACTATCTGGCTAAGCTACATCGTTGGAGTTTCCACAGCATGGTGTGTAGAGTAATTTGTGGAAATAGTTGTAAAAAAATCCCAGGTTAAAGAATCATGAATGGTTATAGAACATTGCTAAACATGTAAAAATGTTAACAAGCTAGGCAAATGATCGGCTTGGTGGGTACTTATCATTCAAAATGCCCCATTTAAAATATGTAAATTAGCTGTCTAGTATAGATATTGCTAAGACATGTGACCAAGTGAGCGGCAATGTCATCAAAACGCAAAGAATTATGCGTATGTTTGGCCAGTTTACATGGGCTGGCATAGCAGGCTAGTGTTCTGGCATGAAAATAATGAAAACTTAGCATGAAAAACAGAATCCTACAAAATGCCGCGGGCTAAAACAAACATTTTCGGACCATACCACCTAAAACTAAATCCTAATGCAAAGACGAGATATGACGAGAAAATAAAGGGAATGAAAGGACTGGATCCTTACGAGCATAGCGACTGGTCAGAGCCGGCGGGACGTCAACCTGTTCTTTGAACTTCCAGTACCCATATATACAACTAAATGATGTTAAGTGCTAATCAGGGTTCGAATTACTTGGGAGCACACATGAAAGCAGTAATATCATACACCTGTTAAGGTCTCTAAAAATCATCAGCACCATTTTTTAGATCACAAAAAATGCACTTTTTCCTTTAAATGGTAAATTGTGAAAACTTTGACTTGTTTACTGGTCTTACTAAATGTGCTTTCTAGTAGAACACTGTTGGAGCTACTGGTGTATGAGCCTGTTAAATAAAATGTATTTAAGACTTGAATAAAAAGACAGTTAGAATGAACGCCTTAAGTTTGTTCCGCAGATTCCCAAAATGCTTTGCAGGAATGTCATGATGATGACACATCAGCAATCTCTATTGCTGGAAGGGATTGATATACCAATTTAGCATGTTATTCGTGCATATATTGTGTGGTAAATTCAACATAATTTTAGTAGCTTACACCCCGGGATGCTACTGTCTATACTGGTGGAAGCCAATACAGGTGATTTGACATTGGTGGTTGTAAAAATAGCAGGTTAATGTATAATGAACGGTTATAGAACATTGCTAAACATGTGGAAATGTTATCCAGCTAGGCAAATTCTGGCTAAATCTGTACCTAATGAAGCGTTTTAGATGCTAATCATTGCTAACTTGCTCTCTGCTAAAGCCTTTGATTTGAATCTCACAAACTGTGAGTGCATGCAAAGTAAATAACTTTCTCAGATTAAAACATTTACCTGATGGTAGTATTGTTAATGAATAGAGAAATAATGCACATGGAAAAACTAAAATTGTGTCACAGCCTACAGAGATTGCTAAGACATAACAATAATAATAATAATAATACATTTAGCTTATATAGCGCATTTCAAGAACCCAAAGCGCTTTACACAGTGAGGGGGAAAGCCCACCTCATCCACCACCAATGTGTAGCACCCACCTGGTGATGCACGGCAGCCATTTTGCGCCAGAATGCTCACCACACATCAGCTATCAGGTGGAGAGGTGAGTAGTTATATATGCCAATTTGGAAGGAGGGGGATTATTAGGTGGCCGTGATTGAGGTGAGGCCTGGTTGGGAATTTGGCCATGACACTGGGGTTAACACCCCTACTAGACATGTGACCAAGTGGGCGGCAACATCATCAAAACGCAAAGAATTATGGGTGTGTTTGGCCAGTTTACACAGGGGGGTTGGCTTTCATCCGGAAGTCGAAGCAAGTATGGGGCGATTCAGATGCTACCAGGCTATCAGCTCACGTTAGCATTCCATTCAGTTTAGGGGTCACTTTGACAGCAAATAAACTGAAATCAGAAGCGTTTAAAGACTCTATTTCTCCATTGTCTATTTCTAAAGAAACATGACAATGTATAAAAAGCTCCATTACCTTGTATGTCACGTTATGGCCCTGTATCAGCCATTTTGTAAAAATTACTGTGTTATAACCACGTGACTTCATGTCTCACAGTAGAGAAATTACTGTATAGTCCAGTAGAAGCTTGCAGACAATCGGTGGGACATGAAGGCATACAGTTGTAGTAATGGAATAAAGAGAGAATATACCATTAATTTGCACATGAAATTAATACATTAATAATTGATATATTTCCTTTTCCCTTGGGGCAATGTCCTGAGTTATAATTAATAGCATAATAGAAAGTGTGGAGAATGATCTTAATGATCCTAATTGCCTCGTAGATATGTAATATCTATAAATCTAACTCCATGTGTTTGTGTGTTAGCTGAGCAAGTTCAACCCAACCGTAAATCTCAGAATTTTTCCCAATTACGTTCTCAGGAAACTATTTTGAAATCCTGAATTACGTTATATGCCGACATATTAAGGGCCTTTTTACGTTTGAACTGCACGTTTCGTTATTAGGCTATATTTGTACTTCAATTACGTTGCTCCGGTACATTTGGATTAGCGGATTTATGCAAGAACATTCCACACATTCCATAAATTCCATAGCGTTCGAAATTATTTTGCAACATTCACAGTTAAGGTTAGATAGGAGGATACTAACGGTTAAGGTTAGGCATGAGGTTACTAAGGGTTACGGCTAGATATGACGTTACTGAGGTTAAGGTTAGAATTAAGGTTAGGGTTAACATTACAAAAACCGACAATCGCGTGTCTGCATGACGCAAGCAATGTAGAACAGAACACACACAATGTGTCCGACTGGATTTGAACTCGCGAATATTGGGGTGCAAGTCGCGGATTTATATGCCCGTCCACCATCCCCGACCCCCACCCTAGCAAAAACTACTCTATTTACATGCTACGTCATGATCTTCATATGTTCATATTTAAAGGTATTCAAGCTTTCAATTTAGTTCCCTACAAACGTAATTGACCCTCTCATACGTTCATATTTGACATATTTCGGTTTTACAAAATAGTTCCCTCAGAACGTATTTCATGCGATTTAGGGCTGGTTAAACCAGTGCCTAGCAGGTGTGAACTTGGAAACAGGCACGACGCTACACTGGGGCTAGGGGGGGCTATTGCCCTGTCAGGATTTTCAATAGCCCCAGTTTAGCCCCCTTAGTCTGGCATAGCTAGACCTTCAGACTGACAGAAGGTCAGGACTCAATATATTAAATATATTGATTGTGTTCCCATTCGCTCAAATAGCAAAAGAAAAACTCCTTTACAGTGTTTTCACTACTTTCAAAAAGAGGAAAAAAACTGGGAGAGATTGATAACGGCAGCAATTGATAACGGAATTCTTTGCATGTAAAAGGTTTTTGTTGTAAAAATTAAAATAAAAAACATGCAGTTTGTCTTAGCTTACACCTCTTCACAAAACGAATATAAATCTGCCATATTATCCCACGCTATATGCAAATTTAACGGAGTTCACGTCAACCAAAGCAACCGTCTGTCAGGCTGAGTTTTATTTAGCTATCGTCAGCCAATTTCAACTGCAATAGAAGAGCGGCTATAGAACTGCCAAGATGATTTAGTGTCATTACTTTTAATGAAGAAGATTGTGTTGTGAGCCTCTGCGACTTACTTTCAGTTTCATATGCGGCAATAATTTGCGCTTTGGCTTGTTGAAGAGATAGCCAACGTCTGCGGCAATGCGTGTTGCTGTAGTAGCGCCGTCATATCTGGCTATAACATAGCCTATAACAGGCTCACACACACGTTTATTTTTTGCATTTAGCAGGAGTAAAATGTATGTGGTTTCAACAACCAGATCCAGTTACATAGGCTATGTCCATTTTGCCTGTAATGCTCTAATTGACGTCATAAATATCAATTATTTTCTCAGCCCCCCCACATATTAGTCTAGCCCCCCTTTAGCACCGGTAGAGAAAAAATTCTGGCGCCATCCCTGCTTGGAAACCATTAGATAGCTAGTCCAGACGTGCCAAGTCCCGCTAAAATATGTAATATGTACGGCTAAAATTCTGTCCTAACGGCGACAGCCGGCAAGACCAATTTGCAATCAGCTCACTACTACGTTTCGGATATGTGTTCCGGAATACTGAACCGTTTAATGGGGGTGCGGTAGAAAGGAATGCCCTCAAATGGGCTGAACTAACTACCGGGCCAAATTTGCCCAAGAGTCCCTAAATGCTGGCTGAATGACCCCGCTGCAGAATAGAACGTCTCAGTGATTACACGAAAGGCACCTGAATAACTTGCTAGCAAGGTGTGTGTGTGTGTGATAATGAACAGAATACTACGAGCAGGCAGAGAATAGGCTAACAATGATTTCCATATAACTCCACCGGAGATATAAGGAATAAACTTGGAATGTCGCAAACAAGGCTCGGTTTAATGCAATAATATTTAATTCCAATTAAAGGCATAAAATACAACTCTTTAACCGGACTATGAAATCACAAGTTACAATATCAAGAATATTAATACATGTCGTCCTAAAATCCTAAAACCTACCAAAAACTAAAATTATCCTATCTAATCACACGGCTTGAGCAACTAGCTTGCCCGGAGCATCGTCTAAGATATGAACTCCCCAAACATAGTTGAACTTAGACTTTATATTCCTCCCGAAAAAATGCTCCCCCCTTCCCGCTCAACCCCAATGGGATTCACGTTTCACTGGCCATCGAAAGTGGAAACAAAGGACCGCTATTGACAAATTTACATTGATTACATTATTCACAGACTTTAGGTCACAAATACCATCAGTACAAAAGACCGGCTGTAGACATTTACATTGAGTACAAAAGAACTGGCTGTGTACATTTACATGAAATTGAAATGTCCCACCCCAGGGGGGGAAACATACATTTTAATCTGTGAAACTTTCCTCCATATTCTGGCCAGCCAACTATAAGTTATCTGTAAAGAGAAACATGACATGTGCAACACAGTGGTACGTGTATACCAAAGTTTCCCTTTAGTCAGGAAAACATCAAATATCATACTATTTGGGCCCTTGGCTGGTGTTTCACATTAGATGTTCAGTTGGTCTTTACATTCAGCTGTGTGGTCCAGTGAGAGGGGTGAATACTTCAAACCTCCCTTCATCCTCTGTATTTGCGTCTCTAAGGAAGCAACTACAGGAAGGAATAGGTGTGGGGTAGCCAGCCAGGTGACAGCCAGGTGCCAGCTCTTAATATCTGCATATCTGTCCTGTAAACATTTTAAACTTCCACTACACAGTCAAGGGAGAAGCACATCGGAACAAAATATTTCAGCAACATTTTAATTGATTGGAAATACTTCAGTATGTGGCAGGAGGGTGAATTCATATGAAGTAGCATTTATCCAAGAACAACTAGGATATTTTAAGAAAAGTACATTTCGTTTAATAGTGAATTAGGGGTAACGAGGTATATATATATTCACAAGGGATGGGGAAATTATACAGGCAATTGAAAAACCCAATCTCAATGCCTACTGCGGTTAACATTATTCCTTTATTATTATTCACAGATCTACACTTGAAGATGAATGTGATCCCTTTCATTGCGTTCGGAAGGCATCTACAACATGTCCTAGCCTAGCCTACATAACCTAATGTGAAGTAATGAAAAACGTTCTGTTCGTTTTTTTTTACTGTACCATGATTTATTAGCCTACTGAGCTGAGCTCACAACCCAGCTAGTTTGGTTACAGCTGACGGTATGCTAGATTTTTGCTCATCGTTTAACGGGCGCTCCGCCCGCAGCAGTGCTGGAGGCTGAGCGGTTCACCGGTTGGTGAGCAGTTTTAGACAGAGTGCCTCTGGGAATCCTACACACTCATACTGTTGTTCCAGTTAGTCCATCAGCTGCGTATACCCAGCAAAGTGTGACAGTATGGGACCCTTTTGGGTAGAGGAGGGGCTGTGTGGGTTTGGGTTAGCATGAAGTAAACTCTCAGTGGCCCCCTTGTTGACGACAACATGCTGGTCCAACACCAGGAGGATAGGCGCATTTCTTATGTTAAGTGTCATTCTCTCTTTCCTTCCTGAGGTAACGATTAGAACTAGGTAACAAGGTTATTATATAGCTAGCTTAACTAATGTTTTAAACTTTGTTTAGCTATAATTGCCATTTTGATGAGGTAACAACTGAAATATATTTTGCATCCCTTACGTTTAGCATCGATTATGTTGATATTAAGTAATGGATAAGGTAGTTTAAACGTACAATATGTACCAGGGGGCTCTCAATCAAAATAATATCAAAAGATGTACTTTATGATGTCGGGAAGTAGCGTGGGATCATGGGTTTTGTTATTTTCGTCAATGACTACCATCCAATCTAGCATCTCCGGCAGAAAAAAATGTTCACTGACAAAGTAATGTATTGTTAAAAATATTATAACTTTATTCACGTTATGTTTGGCGGTTCCCTGGAACTTAGAGCAACTAGCGCAGTCAAAGGTTATGTGACGCCATTGATGGAAGACAACATGAAATGTCCCGTGTCTTCGAATTATATTACAAATTTCTCTGGATTTGAAAGTTGGTGGAAACATTTAGGATAATGCACTAAGAAATCCATATAATATGGGAATAGTGATGTTTGCTTTTTTAAACTTTTGTTATTGTTTTGGAAAACTACATATTGTACCTTTAATATTAAGCAAGCTAACATAAACTATCTAGTTAACATTACTGCAGCTAGCCAGTAGGAAGACTTTAATTTAGTGTAGCTAGCATGCTAATGATGTTGAATCTGTATAATCAGATGGTAGTGACACACGCAGATAAGGAGTTGTATCAGTCTTGTTGTTCTATCATTACCTTATCTAGCTAACTTGATAGCATAATTACTAAATTGGCCAATATTTAATAGCAAAACAGACAGGGTTTCAACTGGTGACATCACTACTGACAAATAGCTTGTGAAGTTCAGTCATCAGATATTTAGTTAAAATGTATATCTGACCTAAATCATATGCTGTTGCAGTTATATCTGCCAGAAGTTACTGGACCAAACGTAGGCAATTAGCCATGTTTTTATGGACTGTCTGAGTTAATTCGATGATCGTGATATGTTATGATATGAGAACCACATGACATTTCCAGATAAGGCAGTTACACTCCGCACAGATGATACATTTGCCAGACAGGAGGATGAAAATCACCATAAAAGAGAGTCTCCTGTTACCAGGTTGAACATAGCCATGGTTACAATGTTTATTTTAGACTATATACATCTTGTTTCTTGGAGTAACTCGCAAGTTAATCTCTTTTAAAATGAAAGGGGATTTCTCTTGTAGAGCCATCCTCTGCCTGAGAAAAACTTCCTGTCTGTGAATCAGTCCATTCCAGCAAACCCCAGTCTGTGAGCCAGCATCCATCTCCGAGTCATCTTTTACCTTTGAGCCATTGTCCACCTCCGAGCCATGATCTACCTGTGAGCCATAATCCACATGTGAGCCAAGATCCATCTCCGAGTCATCTTCCTCCTGTGAGCTACTCTCAGTCTGGTAGTGTGGTAGTATTTTCATAAGAAAGGCATTGTATTTGTATGTATCAATATGTTTGATCACACACACACAGACAATCAGTATGGTAGACACTATAATTATTAATTTACTATGAGAACATTTTGTAATGGAATAGTATCAAGTCACAATGAATTACATTGAAATTCCCTCGATGCTGTTGGGAATCAGGAGGCCTCTCCCAGACATTGGCTAAGGGAGGACATTGGCTAAGGGAGGACATTGGCTAAGGGAGGCCTCTCCCGTAACCTCTTGTACAGTTTCTCTGTTTTGCAGGACAGGAGGAAACTGTTGGGCTTCTCCCGCCACGACAATAGCTACCCTCTGCCTGTGAGCCAGCCTTTTCCTGTCAGCCACTGTGCATCTCCTAGCCATCTGCCACCTGTGAGCCACTCTCAGTCTGCAGGTATGTTTTGTATGGTGAACAACTGAAGATAACCTTTGATGCAGTAGAATGTTTAATTGTCACATTACTGTTCAGTAAAACAATATGGTATTCATTTACAAATTTTCATAAATAAGAATCTTCGGCCAACATTTATCTCGGCTTTGCTGACCACAACAGTATTGTTTTTTGACACACTTATGGTTTTTAACTCTTCAGAACCATTCATAATTTTTCCATCTGTTCGTGGCTGTCAAATGTGTCCAGCCGGGATTTCGAAATGAACCAAAATGTCTGGGATTCGGCTTTTGCTTTCTACAGTTGTCATTCATGGTGTTCGTTTTTGAGAATTTGTATTTACCACCCACCGCAGGTGTCCATCTGCTTTCCTCACCCACTGTCCTATTTTTTGAAAGCTAAAATATGGTCACCCTAAGATATTGCAATTTGAAAAACACAGGGTACATTACACACTTGTCTATTGTTTTCTTTCTGGTTTTGAGAGATATATTTAGTGAATGCTCTTGAGGAAATCAAGGACAGATTGACAAAACTTGGAAGAACAGTGGACAGTCTCTCGATCCAATACTGCAGAGGTGACTTTATTTGATGACATCGTGCTACCCTTACAGAACTACTGCGATCTGGATTACTAGGGACAAAAAATGGAGGACCATCAAAGTCAAAAGGTAATTGCTTTATATTACCCATTTCAAATCTCTGTTTCTATTGAAATAATATATTTTTTCATTTGATTTATTCTGTATTTCTAGATTACCTATCTGGGGACCATTGGTGGGTGTGATGTCCAAGTTACAACCAGGCGGATAATGGCAGCTCCAACTCGGCTCCACCGGAGCCTACAGAGGTTTTTTACATTCAACATTTTACATTAATAATTGTGAGAAATAACTATTATAGAAATAATCTATAAAAGATTGAATCATTTATTTTGCAGATTGAAGTCATGAATGTACCTTGTAATACAAAACTATGAATGTATACTGTTGAAAAACCTTCTGTTACTCTTGGTTAAGGAATGTTGCTTGTTTTACAATTGCGGGTGGTTGATCATTGTCTCTGTTCCTTTTATTGGTAGCTATAGGGGTATGGGTCAACAAGAGCAGTTGGCTTGAGGGCTCACATCTGGCCATTGAGTTAAGATACAAGGTCCGGAATGTGCTTTTGGTCAGATGTCAGCTAATCTGTGGTCAGCCTAGGTTACACTAGGGTCACTTGGACAAAGGCTAGTTCTATGGTTTCAGACTTTGTGGGGCCAGGGGGCAGAGCAGATGAGCAGGAAATAAGGAGGGGGCGTGTTTGCTATAGGATAAACAGGACTGTGACTATGTGTTTGTGTGCTATTCGATGATGTCCTTGGGATCAATAAAAATGTCTTTGTTTGCAGAGTCTAATTTGCTTTTTCCACAGTGCTCATGTCTTTCTTTGATTAATAATTACATACATCAAGCCCCACAAGGACGCCATGCCAATCAGTCGATGCCTCTGTCTCGGCAGTAAGTCGGACTTGTTTCATGTGAGGGTTGGTCTCCGCCAGGCCTGCGCTTTGTCACCCAATCCTGTTTGTAGTATTTATGGAAAGGATATTGAGGCGTAGTCGGGGTGGGGATGGGTTGCAGTTCGGTGGGCTGAGGATCTCATCGCTGCTTTTTGCAGATGATGTGGTCCTGATGGAATCATCGGCCTGTGACCTTTAGCACTCACTGGATCAGTTCGCAGCCGAGTGTGAAGCAGCTGGGATGAGGATCAGCACCTCTAAATCTGAGGCCATGTTTCTCAGCAGGAAACCGATGTTGTGCCTACTCCGGGTAGGGAATGAGTCCTTACCCCAAGTGAAGGAGTTCAAATACCTTGGGGAATTGTTCGCGAGTGAGGGAACAATGGAGCGGGAGATTGGTTGGAGAATCGGCACAGCGGGGGCGGTATTACACTCATTATATCGCACTGTTGTGACGAAAAGAGAGCTGAGCCAGACGGCAAAGCTCTCAATCTACCAGGCAGTTTTTGTTCCTACCCTCACCTATAGTCATGAAGGCTGGGTCATGACCGAAAAAACGAGATCGAGGGTACAAGCGGCCGAAATGGGTTTCCTCAGGAGGGTGGCGGGTGTCTCCCTTAGAGATAGGGTGAGAAGCTCAGTCATCCGTGAGGATCTCAGCATAGAGCCTTTGCCGCTTGTGCTCTTTCTTATGTGCGCTGCCTTTTCCAACCTACACAATCAGAGGACCCATGTCAGTTAACAACTGACCTGCATCTGGACATCCTCGTCTGTGGCATTCCTGGGTTGCTGGGTAGTTCTTTGTGGCTGCTGTGGAAATATGTATTGTCATTCACATGTGAAATGCATTTTGTCTTACACATTAACTTTAACTCCCAAGATGCCTTATTGTTTTCATAATCCACTTTTTAATAGCCCTTTGATAATCCCTTCATGCTATCATTGCATACTTGTGCCGATCTAATTTAGCATGTATTGAAAACACTGTATCTTTCTCAGTTGCTTTTTTTCAGTTCCTAAAGACAGGTGTTGAGACAAATACAATGTCTGGGGCATTTGGGGTGCTAAAATGTCTGCATGCATACCAATAAGGTATGCATACCATGATATACATCATGACAGAATATTCAAGCCATGGGCGAAGGTCATACCAGTTTGTCCTAAAGCTCAGTCTCCTGTCCCCCATCAAAGTGGTTGGGAATATGTTCAACTTGGGCTGTACTGCTACATCGTTCTTATGCCGGGCATACACCAAAGGATTTTCACAGTCCCAGACTAAAGAACGGCAGTCTTTAGGAATCTTACTGGAGTCTCGGCACACTCCCGTCGTCTCGATCGTTAAATGTGAGGTGATAATCTGCAGTCGGCGACCCGATTTATGCCAGTCTTTCTCTAGTCTTTCATATCAAACATGTTTGTTATTATCGCAAGTCCTAGCGTAGTCATAGTGACGGAAAACAATCAACAACCAATAAAATCATTCTCAGAAAACCGAAACAGGAAACAGGAAGCCATCACTCACAAGAAAGAAACATGTTGACGGACGTGGAAACACAACGAGCGCCAAGTAGGTGAAAATGGACCGTGGATAAAGAGGAGCGCCTTGTCGAGCTGTGGGCAGAGCAGTCGTGTCTTTTTGATGTAATAAAACTGTAGCTGCTTCTCCTCCATTTTTGTTAAATCACTTTTGAGCATGATGGGAGGAATTTGGTGGGAATAAAAAGCTAAAATAATCTAGTTGTAGTCTTGTAAATAGTGTCAATACAAGATTCAGTGTTTCTAAAATCTTTAGTCTGAGACTAAAAACTGTGAACCCAAGTCTATATGGAGCTACATTTGTGTCTTTATATCGCAATCAAAACTTTTTGCTTTGCAAACAAAACTTTTTTTTTTAAAGCAAAACACATGTTTTAATCACATATTATATAATATATATATAAAAGTACAAAACTTTTGCTTGCAAAACAAAAACTTTTGCTTGCAAAACTAAAACTTTTGCTTGCAAAACCAAAACCTTTGCTTGCAAAACCAAAACCTTTGCTTGCAAAACCAAAACCTTTGCTTGCAAAACAAAAACCTTTGCTTGCAAAACAAAAACCTTTGCTTTCAAAATACGGAGCTACAATTGTGTCTTTATATTGCAATCAAAACTTTTTGCTTTGCAAACAAAACTATTTTTTTCAAAAGAAAAACACATGTTTTAATCACATATTATATAATATATATATAAAAAAGTATATATATATATACAAAACTTTTTGCTTGCAAAACCAAAACCTTTGCTTGCAAAACAAAAATCTTTGCAAAACATATTTTGTCGATGAACTCTTGAACCCATTCCTGTCGGCTTCCCAATTGGCCAACACAGCAAAACGTCAGAACGTCATTGAACGTAACTCTTTTGATTCCAACGTAGCATGTAGAAAATCACACAGCTTTACCTACCGAGGCAATTATGTGTTCATGATGTCATGCCAGGCAAAACGGTGTTGTAGATTTCACTATTAATAACTTCAAATGGAGTTGGCATGTAATACGCCAACAGAAGAACTTCATAGCTTCAATGACGCCATTTGGAAAGAAAAACTCCAAGTGGGACCCATCCTCTACCCAAACAGTAAGTCTAGTATGTTAATTCATCGTACCTAGAAAGCATAGCTTCCTTTGCAAACTTCGGTCATCTAATTGTTCATAATTCTTAATTTACTGTAGCTAGTAAGTGTATTTACCATATGCATAGACAAATGAAATCGCATGTACAGTAATGTTGATAGGGAATATAGTTAGTGTTAGTGGCTAGCTAGCCGTGTCGACAAGTAGCCAGTAAACCAGT
>JACXGM010027457.1:0-14476 GCA_016801145.1 Umbra pygmaea | reverse complement strand
CCCCCCCCCCCAGGGTAACTGGCACCTTCTAAGCAATCTCTAATTGCTGACACAAAAAAGCAATTTTTGGAGGGAAACTAGTATGTGGATCATAGACAAGCTTAGGTTGATATATTATGAAGGGCTATAAATGTAGCAAAATTACACAAGTTATTAGATGAAATGTTGTTATTTTGGGAAATAGCAGTCTCAGCATTTCTTTTCCTTCCTCCTCTTCCTTCCGCTTCCTACACATAACATTGCTAGTTAGCATAACTAGATAGTATTAACTAGGCTTGTCATAGTCTAAATGGCAGGTAAAAACAGAGCTATTACCATACACTTTGGTAATAGTTAACCCATATCGGGGGGGCAGTTTCTCCTACCACACTCATCCAATATATTACTCATTTTATGAAAATGCAGTTCATTTTCTATCTCTAGACCAGTGGATAATTTATTTTAAGGCTTTCCTAATTGTGGATTAAAAACAAATATATAGATATAACTTCATTGAAATATATCTACAATGTTTTCAAAATATCAAAAAAATTCAATTTAACTCAAAATCATTTTGTGGAAATATCTACATCAGTTGTGATTATACATGAGGACAATTTTAAGAATATTTCACACAACTGCTGAAAAGACTCTTGTATGTTTATCATGGGCAACTTGAATGCCCAACGTATGGAAATAATCCAACATGTTTGTTGTTATTTTCCTCTACTGGTGCATGCCTGTGATGTAAACGCTTACACGACGAGAGCCAATGTGAACAGATCGGTGCAGATTTTGCGTTTTTACCCTTTACACAGGAACGCGACAGTGGAGAGTTTTTAAGATTTCCACTATGGAGGGTGGTTTCACTTTTTTGGAGGGTGGTTTCACTTTTTTCTGTTGCCGTCTAAATTAAAGGTGTTCTCGTGTAAAGAGGGGCTTAGTTGTGGATGATCAATGCCAGCCAGGGAAAGTGTTTGGAGATAAATTTGGTGACATGTTGTGGGCATTATGTGAAATAAAGAGGGGGGGCAGTTACCCTAAAGGGGACAAGTTACCCCAGCTTACCCTAATTGGCTTTTTAACAAACAAGACAACAGGAGACATCCATTGTGCACTCTCTGATTACATTAGAAACAACCTTATACAGTTACTAATGGAAAGAATACTTAGCTAGATGTAACACACTCATGACCGCGATATTGGCAATACTTCAAAATATGTGCAGAAAGCCCATGTGAATCTCCTGAGAACTTGTCTTCTGAATGTAAGGTAGCTCATTTATTGATTAGTTTCAAGGTTCATACATAATTTAAAGAAAATTGCATAAGACTGGCATTTTCTGGGTTCAAACAATAGCAGAAATATTTGACGAAAACGTATGGCTCAAAATACACAAGTACAGTACTATGCGAGGATTCTCCACATAAAAAAATAATTTTGCACTTTAAAATCGTTTTGTTTTCTGCATATGGTTTGGGGGTTTTCCTTGATAATCTACACCAAACTGCACACTGCATAGTATGCTGATGTGAAACAAAATAAAATACCATTGTGGCCTCTTCGGAAGACTGTATAAACTAACAAACAAACCACCAGGAGCTCTTACCATTTATAATCCTGTCCCTTTCTTCTTTGTAAAGTTATGACCATTTCCACAACGAGAGGAAGAAACAGGAATGTCATAAACCAGTAAATATCGTCATCTTTAACTATCTTCACTCTCCAAACTCCGATGAGTGAGATTAGTATAAAAAACAATCTAGTAATAATCGCGCACGAAAATTGAACTAAAAAACCCATAACGCTTAATGGTAAAGATATGAGATTTGAATCCCGTTACCAAGAAAAATCATTGATTCAGAGAAAATGTATGGACAATTTTTTACTTAAAAAAGCCACCAAATTACGTCACTCTACAAATGGGGTCTTGTCCACTACCAAAAAATGGTCAAGCTGAAACTAAAATGCCTTGTCAACCTATTCGCGCTGTAGAATTGGCATGAAGCGAAAGCCCAAGCTCCGATATCTGAAAATCTTAAGTGTCGCCAACATTGTCACAAAACTGCAATGAGTTTGGAACCAGTGAAAGGCATTTTTAAAGTTTGTATGAAATTATTGTATTTCATTAACCTTCTTGTTTATTTTCGCTTCTCCAAGAATTATCAGCGGAAGCACACGTTAGAACTTCAGTAGGATCTTGCAGATTCTAGCCTACAATACAATCGTTTACTGTACATCCCCATTAGTCATCATTGCTGCAGTATTTTTACAAATTAAAGATGTTAATACCGGTACTGTAGCATGAATGCTGTCTGCCATAAAGATCTACTACACTAAAGCTAAAAAGTTCAAATATAAATGTGAATAATGAAGGTATGATTAGGCCTATATATTTTATTATAAAATATATTGTCAAAAATGTTTACGATGTGACAAAGATAACATCAGAAACAGTCGTACTGCAAAACTAGGCATTTCACAAAGGATCTGATTAAAAGCTAAAAAGAGCGTCAAAAGCCTTGCTCAAGAGCACATCTTTATACATTTTTCAACATGTTTTCTCAACATTATTATAATGTTTTTTTAAATACCGTAATTACATTGGCAACAAGTTTAAAAAAGCATATTGTGGTATATTTAAGGTACATTGCCAATATACTACAAGCATTACACAATGTATGACTAAAATTAAATCTCTGACCACAACTTATCCTGCCTTATTGCTTAATCAGAAGCTATTTCATGTCTTGCTCCTTAATAACTTTACATCAGTACTTCATGTACAGTAAATGGCACTTATCCCATTTAGACTCAAATAACATTTTCCAACTCCTAAACCATCTTTGAAATATTCCAATACACACAAGCTAGGCTACCAGAATGACCTATGATCATACCTAAATATATGTTAACTGAGTGAAAAGAGCTAAAAAAAAGCAGGATTCTCAACACAGTACAAATGTTGCCAAGTTAAAGCTTTTCAGCCCTTAAAGAGTGGCCAATCAGCCTAAATGGTACTAACAGAATAATACTAACAGAATAGCTCGCAGCTGGCTTTCCTTGGATGTTAAGGACAATTCATAATTTTAAACCTGTGAATGTTAGATAAGATTATTTTGGAAGCGATATACTGTTGGCAGAACCTGCGTTAAAGGTGATGCTTAACAGGAAGAGGGTACCAATAAGAAATATGTGAAGGGGTTTAGCTTTGGTTTTGAATACGGATGAGCTAGTATCTTAGCTGAAACAATTATCCGGTATGCAGGGGAACCGCCAGGAAATTTGGGCCCCATGAATAAAATCTAATTGGGCCCCCTCTGCGCAGCTGATTTAGTTTTTACCAAATTTTTGGGGCCCCTGTCATGGGCCCTTGAATTGTCCTAATTTTCCCCCCCTATGGCGCCCCTGCCGGTACGGATAATGTACTTTTTCTGAGCATGAGTATCATCTGAAAAAAATGTGTCAACATCTGTACTCAATAGGTAGTAATACCATTGCTAGCTGTGTCTGTGTCCACAACGTTCTGTGATAGGGACATGCTAAAACGCTTAACATGAAAAAACTTAATGTGGTTTGATGTACCTAAACAATGATCAATCATCACCAAATTTCTCTCTCATATTGCTCCTCATAACCACTGAAAACTGTCAAAAAATGTAACCTTAAGTCCAATTATGGGCGTTGTTTGACATTAACCGTTGTTGCTTCATTAGAACCTATTGTAAAGAAAAAGCCTAATGTGGTTTAATGTACCGAAACAACGATCAACCATCACCAAAAATAATAATTGATCATTGTTTAGGTACATTAAACCACGTTAAGCTTTTTCCTCACCACAGGGGCCAATGAAGAAAACGCTAATGTGAGATAACTTCTATAATCGTTGTATAATCGGTGTAGTTTTTGCACACACGCACACACACACAAACGCAATCTCACTCTCACAGACAGCCTTTGTCAGATCGCGACTCTGTTAAAAGAATCTCTTGTAAAATCAGCCAAATTACCTTGGGTTGGGCCCAATATAATATATTTTCAGGGGGCCCAAAATCCCTGGCGGCGACCCTCATAGCTCATAAAAATAAATATCACAAACTAAGGCATTCTATATATAGGCTTTATTTAGGCTTTAAAAATTATAGTATATGATACATTTTCATATAATAACGAAACAAACTTTGTGTACGTTTTAAGCAAACTCACTTCAATTTTTTCTCTGCTCGTGCAACAACTGTGCATGTTCAACTTACGTCCAGTATTTCCTTTCAACTTACTGCTGTAAAACATTATAATCACTTTGGATACATTACGTCCCCTTTCCTAAGTTGTTATTGCGTAAAAGATAATAATGCCTCAAATATCTGCAATGCAAATTATTGCCTTGTTTTTGTGCAATTAACAATGAACAGTATCACTTCACATAGCGAACCTCTGCAGCATTTTAAACTTAGGATCGAACTGGAAAATTATGTACTCTCATACAATTATCTGTTCAGTCTCAAATTATGACATTCAGTCCTAGTATTTTGCAGGCATTTTAAATTGTCTTCCAGATTGTGTAGTATCGTTGTGTGAAGACAATCCTGCTGTTCTCATTCTTCTAGCTCAATCTGCAGCATTCAACACTGTGAACCGTCACATCCTACTTTCCACCCTCTCAGACCTCGGCATCTCTGGCTCTGCACACACCTGGATTGCATCCTACCTGGCATTCCGGTCTTACCGGGTGACATGGAGAGGGTCTTTGCTGCGTGGACACTCCCCACTGGTGCACCCCAAGGCTCTTTTTAAGGCCCTCTCCTCTTCTCTCTCTACACCAAATCCCTTGGCTCTGTCATAACCTCACATGGACTCTCCTACCACTGCTATGCTTATGATAGTCAACTATTTCTCTCCTTTCCCGCTTCTGACATCCAAGTGAAAACCAGCGTCTGTGAATGCCTGGGTGATATCTCTGCATGGATGTCAGAACACCACCTCAAGCTCAACCCTGACAAGACTGAGCTACTCTTCTTCTGTGGAAAGGCCTGTCCGCTCCAGGATATGTCCATCACAGTTGAGAACTGCACAGTGTTGCCATCCCAGAGTGTTAAGAATCTTGGTGTGATCCTGGATGATACCCTCTTGTTCTCTGCAAACATTAAGGCTGTGACTCATTCCTGCAGGTTCATGCTCTATAACATTTGCCGAGCACAACCTTACTTCACCCAGGAAGTATGCAGCGGCCCGTCTAGTGTTCAACCTTCCCAAGTTCTCCCACGTCACCCCACTTCTACACACACTCCACTGGCTCCCAGTTGAAGCTTGTATCCACTACAAGGCAATGGTGGTCACCTACAGAGCAACAAGAAGAGCTCCTCCCCCCTTTCTTCAGGTGATGCTCAAACCCTACAACCCTACGCGGGCTCTCCATTCTGCAACCTCTGGGCTCCTGAAAATCCCATGCCTTCGAGAGGTCAACTCCAAATCCAAACAGTCTAAACTCTTTTCCATCCTGGCTCCTCAATGGTGGAACCAGCTTCCACTGGAGGCTAGAACCACAGTTTCTACCCATCTTCATGTAAGGATAAGAGCATCTGCTAAATGATTAAAATGTAAAAATGTTGTGTCCAACTGTGTTACATATGTATTAGTCTTTGACTGCTGTATTTACTATGTCAACAACATTCTCTGCATGGTTGTTGTCTACTGGCTCTGTTTCAGTTGTGTAGCTTGCAGGAAAAACTCTTTCCCCTGTTTTCAGTAGAAGTTTTCTTTTTCTATGTTAGATCCCTCCATCAGTTGTGTGAACAACAGAGGATCTGGGCTGTTCATGTCTGTTCATAACAACTTCTGGTTGCCACAAAGTTCCTCTCTGCATTCTGACTTTCTCACCTGTGTGAATATCAGAAAGCTGTTTTGTCTGTCTGTCAAAGGTGCTTTTCTGTTTCCATTGTCTTTCTTTTAGCTTGTCCCTGACATTGATCTGACCTTCAGGAAACATCTGAACTCTACACTGGCATATTGTGGTCCATTGTCAGATTTGACAATATCTGGAATCCCATGTCTTGCAAATGTTTATTTCATTGCAGTAATCACTCCTCGACTTGTTGTTTCACTCTGTTTGGTCATGTCTGAATACTTGGAGCTTTAATCCACACAGAGCAAATACTCATCTATTGTAGTGAAAAAGATCTGTGCCAATCTTGGCCCATGGTTGTCCTGGCAGTGAGTGAGGAATCATTGGTTCTCTGGCATTGCTATGTTTGTTGGCATTGCATAGTGCACACTGTGACACTAAATCTTCAATCTGCTTTGACATGCCTGGCCAATAGAGAATGTCCCTTGATTTTGTTCAATATGTCCTGTCTGAGTTGATTGATGAGCTTTGCCCCCTTGAACAACATTCCTGACATGTAGTTCATTACTTCATTGAACAATCAGTATGGCTAAATTTCTTCTGCCACTGATGTTCTTTCGTTCAGCCATCCTTTCATTATGTCTCTCAGCATCATAATTTCCAGATCTTCTGCTGTTGCTTTTCTAAATACTTGCAGTTTCTCCTCTGAGATTGGCAGTTGCAGTGTGAGTAGTTTACATCTAACTCTTCTCCTAAGAGATCTTCCTACTGTTTCTTTAGATAGGCACGACTTAAAGGACAATTTCGGGGCAAAATAAACCTAGGGGTTAATAACACATTGGTACTGAGTCAACCGTTCTCTGGGATTTGTTTTCATGCTAATCGAATGTGCCCTGTTTTAGCTCAAACCACTAATTAGCTTATAACGCTAGTAGTTTGGGCACTAATGAAGTAAAAATAAATTGCTATTTTATACCACTAACAAGTCTCAAATAGCACCACACTTCCACGGTAGCATAATGAGGGTCCCTACATGCAAACCGAAGCATTGAGAAATTCTTAAACGTACAATATGTAGTTTTTGGCCACTAGGGGTCTCTCAATCAAAACAATAGCAAAATATGTACTTGGATGACGTCGGGAAGTAGAGTGGGATCAAGGGTTTTGTTATCACCATCAATGACAACCTTCCAATCTAGCGTCTCCAGCTGAAAAAATGTTCACTGACAAAGTAATGTATTGTTAAAAATATTACAACTTTATTCACGTTATGTTTGGCGGTTCCCTGGAACTTAGAGCAACTAGAGCAGTCAAAGGTGATATGATGCCTGTAACGATTCACTCCCAGAATATGTTTATACATTTTAAAGTTATGTATAAGTTTATTCTGTACAAGAATCGGATCATCAGCCAAGCAAAGTACAGTACACAAACCATGTAGTCAGGCAAGCAGAGTTCGTATCCAAAATCAGGTATGCAGACAGGCGAAGGTCGGTACACACTCAGATTCTCGGTCAGGCAGGATTTTCCGTAACAGGGCAGACAATATAAAGCAAAGGTACAGGGGATAATCCAAGGCAGAATACTTAATACATAATGCAGGGGTCGGGCCAGTATAACAATCCAAGAATAGAATGCTCAGTAGAAAATAAAGAATACTCACAATACCTCGCACAGAAGCAATGGTGTGTGTAAGCCTTATATACAGACAGGGTGAGAGCAGGTGTACAGAATTTGGGTGATTGAGTCTGGGTTATGGGAATTGTAGTTCTGAGCAGTCTAGGATAGGGAAGCTGTAGTCCTCAGGGAAGGGGAACTGGGGAATGTTACAATGCCATTGACAGAAGACAAAATGAAACATCCTATGTCTTCGAATTATATTAAAAATGTATCTGGGTTTCAAAGTAGGTGGAAACATTTAGGATAATGTAAGTACACAACTAAGAAATATATATAATATAGGAATAGTGATGTTTGCTTTTTTAATGCAAAGTAGGTCTTTTGTTATTGTTTTGGAAAACTACATATTGTACCTTTAAGTGTACAGACGGTTTATTAAAAATATAGTTTTTAAGACAATACTGTTTGCGTATAGAGGCAGGCGCCATCTTGGGAAACCAGTCTCGACCAGTCAAACCATGTACACCATGCTACATGAGCTAAACTGTGACTTGGAATCTCCCATGGTCCGTGGTTTCCCAATGGGTCGATAGGAATTATGTTTGTGAAATCTAATTACATTGAAATGCATGAATTATATCTGTTTATTGAAATATATGGGTGACTAACTACAAGGGAAGAACGGTGTTCGTGGTTCGACTGGTCGAGACTGTTTTCCCAAGATGGCTCCTCAATCTCGACGGTGCTTGATGAAGCGGCTTCTTTAAGATATTCTCAAGTGGTTTGTGATCACTTCGTACCATGACTTCTCTAATATAAACATATTGATGGAATTTTTCACATCCATAGACAATGGCAAGTAACTATTTTTCTATCTGTGCATATTTACGTTAACAGACTGTGCGTGCTCAAGATCCATATGCCACAGGCCTTTCATCTTGCCAAATTACAGCTCCAATGCCTTCTGAGTTGGCATCCACAGACAGTGTCAGAGGTTTGTTCACATCGTAGAACGTCAAGGTTGGCACATTTGTTACCCACCCTTTAAGCTTTTCAAAAAAAATATGTGTGCCATGCTGTGTCACCTTCAAGCAACTTTCTGAGTTGTGCGTGAGCATCTGATAAGTTAGGAATGAACTTGTCCAGATACTGAATCATGCCCATAAACCTCATCAGTGCTACCTTGTCTTCAGGTGGAGGAAACTTTACTACGGCTTTCACTTTCTCATCGTCTGGCTTTAGACCCTCAGCAGACAGCATGTGACCAATTCATTTTATTTTAGTGGTTCTTATTTTGCATTTGCTTTTGTTCAGTTTGAGATTGATCTCTCTTATTCTTTGTAATAGCTTAATCAGCCTGTTGTCATGTTCTTCCATTGTTGCTCCCCAAACCAACAAGTCATCAATGATGTTGACCACTCCATCTAAGCCTTCCATCATCTCTGCTCCAGCTCGCTGGAATACTTCCGAGGCAGAAATAGTCGCAAACGGGAAGCGTAAGATTCTTTACACTCCTATGTGAGTGTTGAATGTACATAGTTTTTAACCTTCCTCATTTCATTTGATCTGCCAGAATCCCTAGTTTGCATCTAACACTGAGAACACCTTTGCATCTTCTTTGCACCGTGAAGTAGTGGATAATGGTCCCTTTTGATGGCTTTATTTAGGTCTTGTGGATCCATACATATCCTGATCTTGTTTGGCTTAACTATGGTGACCATCAGAGTTGGGTAAGTTACTTTTTAAAAGTTAGTTTTACTATTGTTTACAGGAATCAGACTACTTTTAACAAATGTAAAAGTAACTTGTTACCCAACTCTGGTGACCATACTGCTGACCCAGTCTGTTGGTTCTGTTTGTTTTGCAATTACCTCCATTCTTTCCATTCTGTGCAGCTCGGCAACTTTTGTTTTTAAGAGCTACAGGCACTCTTCTTGGCGCATGCACAACAGGTGTTATTGTGGCGTCGTTCAGAATGTGGTGTTTTCCAGGAGTACAGCAGAAACCAGAAAACAGATCATTATAATCCTATATTGTCATTGTCTTCTGTTTCAATATAGTGTATTCTCTGGATCATGTTTAACTTTTGACATGATCTTCTTCCAAGTATATCTGTTGCATTTTCCTGTATTATTTGAAACTCAATCTTGCGTTTTTGTCCTTTGTATACACAAGTAATAGATTTTTGTCCTACTGGCTTCATCCCATGACCGGAATATGTAAACAACTTGGAGGTGGGCTTTATTCATGATATTCCAAGTGTGTTGAATGTTTTTATTGACAACATTGCACTCTGCATCGGTGTCGAGCTTGAAGCTTACATATTTTTTATTTATCTTCAATGTTTCAGTCCATTTCACTCTGTCAATTTCCATATCTGCTTCTACTGTATTAACCTGTTTTTCTTCGTTTTTTTTATTACGGCTCCAATGAACATGTTGTTGTTTCCGTCTCTTTGATCGATGGCATGCAATTTCTTTGGATTGCTTTGTTGACTTCTTGGCAAAGTGATTTGGTATCTGGCAAGCTTTGCATGTTTGACCATAAGCTGGACATTTCTTTTGTTCACGTTTATACCCACAGCTTTTACAGTCAAAGTCTGATTTCCTGTTGTCATGTGCTACAGTTTTGTTTTTGTCAAACTTTTTGCTTTATACTGTCCTGACTTTGTGCACTTCAACTTCTTCATTCAGCACTTTCAGTTGACTGAAGGAAATTTCCCTCGCACGACAGACATCAATTGCTTTTGTCAAGGTGAGGTCGGCCTCTCTCAACAATCTGGCATGCAGCTGATCATCTTTAATGCCACACACAATCATGTCACGAATTAAAGAATCATGTAGATCACCTCGCAGTCTTTGGCTTTGTTCTTCAACTCGGTGACGTATGCATCAATGCTTTCATTTTGATTCTGGGCTCTCGTGAAAAAACATGACGAATGTATGGCAGATTCTTTCTTGGTTCACCGTAGTCCTGAAATTTATTTTTCACTACCTCTATTTTATTTATTTTTTCTGGTTGAAATGTCAACGTGTTGTGAACCTTTATTGCCTCTTCCCATGCAACTTGCAGAAACATGGCACACAGTACCTTTTTGTCTTTTTCACCAAACTAACTTGCGACCAAAAACAGCTTGAATTTTTGTTTCCAACCACAGGGCGAGCATCTGGTTTGGCAAAGTGACGCAAATACAGAAGTGCCTTAAACCTGCATTCTATCTGAATTTTTGCAACGTCTGGTTGCAAAAGAGCTCAGTTTCTGTAATAATCTATGAGAACTTGAGACACTTCTCACTTGATTTAAGACCTCAGTCAACATTTTCATAATGCTAGATTTAAGCCTTCTGCAATACATAATGATGTTCATTTTTTTAATTATAGTCTCGTTTGATTTAAAAATTGTTGATTAAGCAAAGGGGTGTTTAGGGCGTGGCTATGGCGTTCGGTTGTACGACAAGACACTCAAAGGAGTTGGCAGTTTTTCCGGTAAGTAACGTTACATTTTTATTTACATTTTGTTTTAATACTGTTCATTAGCATCCCGATTAATATCAGTTAGCTAGCTAGATTACTCCTCCCTCTCGTCTAAAATTGTCACATTCGCAACCAAGATGTCTGCGCCTGTAGCGACAAATTTGATGACCCAAATCAGATCTTCACAAACCAATGGGTGACGTCACACATGTTACATCCAGTGATATATACAATATATGGTGGAATCTGCAGCTAGTAACAATAAGAAGGACACTTAGCAAAATGCACTACAATAGCTTCCTTTTTCCTTTTCAAAATAAAAGTCCACGGCTTGTTTTAAGTCAGCATCCGATGCCAATAGATGCTTAAATGTCTTAATGTATTAAATGTATGATTAAATGTATGATTTGTGTTAGAATGATAAGGACAGCAATTCCCTTGCCATTTGATCTACAAAATTAAAATAAGTGATTTAGGGTTGACCTTTCATTTATTAAAATAGCTAGCGAATCAAGTGTTAAAGGCATAAGTATGGACCAAGCACTGAATCCCTTTAGGGAAACCAATCAACTCAGTTAGCTTTGAAATTAGTCATCATCGGGACAACTAAACAGGACAAATAACAATCAGGAAGTTAAAAAACATTTCCCCTGAATTTAGCTGTAGTTTCCAAATTGTTGGGGCAACGTACTGTAGATGTTTCTGGACACTTGCCTTGGCCGAGTTGGCAATTACCAAATACACTGTGAAAGAAACATGACCAGCACAATGATTTTGAGCTGTTTGTTTAGGAGTCTGGATTGTTCCTTTAAACCAAATATGCAGAGTGCCATCAGCCACAGGAACATTTACTAGAGCTTGAGCTGATGTACACTTCATGCATCTATACTGCCCTCCCCTGTCCCCTCAAAAACACATCACAGCCTCCCCAGAGCAAAATAACAAGTTATGACGCTGCCCCCCATTCTTGAGAAGTACAGTGTGGCAAAAACATATATAGCTCCCGGCCTTAGGTGAATAACTAGCTAGCTATATGATTAAGCTAACAGAGCAACACGGTCATTTACCAACCTAATATTATGGCATTAATGGTTGAAAATTAAATAACTTATCGCCAAATTGCAAGACCATTCTGTACAGTAGCGTAGCTGTCAGGAATCAATAATTTACAACATGTATTGTCACTTTTAAAGAATAAGCCCAAAATTAAAATGTTTTTTTTTTAAATCCGCAAAGCCCTGTTATTTCCAGGTACTAAAGACAAGCTAGCTATCATAATAAATAAAACCTCTTCGACAAACGATCATGAGAGCAGTAAATAAATCATCCTTTCAAATTAAAGGTCCATATCAATGCTTTGGGGTTTAGAAATTAACAATACATCCTAAAACAACATTTTGAATTGGAAAATATTGTAAAAGCAAATCATACTAATTAATCAACACTTTCTACGGGTAGTTAGGGGACATATTATGTTTAACAGGTTTAACATAGTTTTTCAAAGAATTACCTCCTAACTGATGTCCAAATATGGATTCATTTTGAAACATACAGCAATCTGTAAAACATACACAAATATGTCTAGCAACCTTTCAAGGAGGTAAGCCAGGCTCCAGAAGTTGAAGCACCTATGGTGAGACTGATAGTTTCCCATTCATTTTAGGGGTCACTTTGACAGCGAATAAATTTACATCTGAAGCGTTTAAAGACTCTATTGTCCATTGTTTATTTCTAAAGAAACACAACAATGTATAATAGGCTCCATTACCTTGTATCTCACGTTATGGCCCCATAGCATCTGTTTTTGTAAAAATAGGCTAAATACAGTGTCATAACCACGTGTCTTTATGTCACACAGTAGAGAAATTACCGTATAGTCCAGGAGAAGCTCGCAGGCAATCGGGGGGATGTGGAGGCATACAGTCAACGGAGAAGCCCATAGAGAGTCAATGAAAAGCATCCAAACAAAATATTTCAGCAACGTTTTGATGAATTGGAAATACTTTGGTATGTGGCAAGTGAATTCATACGCAGTAAGGTTCCGGAATGATGCAGATTTCTCTTGGCGCAGCTACGAGAAGAATTACAACTTTCAGACAGATTGCTCATGACACATCTTTGTCGTCACGCTCAGCTTGAGGCTGCGCAGTAAAGTACGTTCAGCTACCACCAGAAAAGTGCTTCTAATTGGCTTCACTTGGTCTCTGTAGAAATTAATGACGTGGCTCGATCCATTCTGTATACTGTCATTGCTAGCGACTCACAAATATGGGGACCTACTCACAAATATGTGGAGCGACTCACAAATATGTGGAGCGACTCACAAATATGTGGAGCGACTCACAAATATGTGGAGTGATTCACAAATGTAATGCAAGACACAGTAAAATGGTTTGACAAATATAATCACATTTACAAAAACATGTCCTACAATTAAAAATGACCTTATATTTAATAGCTAATTAAAATATGTTTTTGTTAATAATTAGTTATTTGTTTTTGGACAATGATATATTTTTTTTGTGAAACTGCATGTATATATTTGTTCACTGTGTTTTTTATTTGACAGTTGCATAATATATTTGGGCAACTCATAATTTGCTTGTGACTCTCTACTTACGAGTTTACGCTTTTTAGAATCAAATCTCCATAATATAGCAAATTCTGATCAACCCAAGAAATTTTCTAGTTTAGGCCACACCCACTTCTGGGTTTGGACACGCCCATTCCGAGTACAGATAGGATACAAATAATTTATTTGATTATTCATTATTTATTTAATTAGTTGAATGAACAAATACAGATAATGGTGTACTCGCTCATTCATAGTTTTTATTTTCCATTGCCCTGTTCAAGGCATAGGGGATATTGCCATCCGTATAGCATATGACCACTGAAATGAATCAACGGTCCAAGTTATGTGAGATTTACTTCTGTTTCAGAGCTGATGATGGAGGTATTGCTGGAAGGCCAGTAGGGGGAACACTTCTCCCACAATTTCTGTCTCCATCCGTTTCCCTCTCTCTGTGTATGTACATAATTGGTTTTGCTCAATACAGTACAAATGATCTAAATAACAGGTTTGGTGTGATCAAGGTTTTCAATTAAAGTCACTGAATGTATAAATTGAGAAAATATATTGCCTATTATAATGGAAATGGACTGAAAGGCAATACTTTAACAAACATTATTTTGGCACAGAAACAAAGTTGAGATCTAATTCCATCTTTGACTGGGTCTAACAGACTCCAGAATTGAATGTGATGTCTATTTAAATCTATGTAGAGTAGATAGTGACCTTAGGAATTGGACAGACCGTTCTAAATTGTCTGTCAGCTTGAACTTTCATAAGGGACAGTTTGACATTTACTGAGAAGGCTAAAATCAAGGAGGTTTGCCAAAACTTCTGTTTTGTCAATTAGGGTTTTGCGTTTTGAATTGGACACAGGGGAGTGTAGTGCATTCTTTCACTGGTTTAGATTTGCAAAAAAGAATTCTGCCTTCTGCCCAACCCATCTAATGTTCTGTTCCCTGACCAACCCATCTAATGTTCTGTTCCCTG
>JACXGM010027456.1:0-14477 GCA_016801145.1 Umbra pygmaea | reverse complement strand
CGGAGGAGATATGGGTCTGGCATCGAGTAATGAAAATGACCCAACTCGAGAGGCGGCACCAAGCATGCATTTGAAAATCTTAAGGTACGCAATTGGATAACACTACGACCAATCACCAGTGGTTTTTCGCTAAGCCCCTATGGCGGAGCTAACTGGTAGATAAAACTCTTGCTGTATCAGGTCGCAAAACAGCAAAAACCTCATTTTATAAAAAAAGGAACGATTCGAGCGCCGTCTTCTGTTCCTCTTTTAGTAAAAAGCCAAGTCTAACTCGTTCATTGTTGTGGCCAAAGTTGTTTTAAACAACTGGTGTTAATCCATAGCGATCTTACAATGTTTACTAATGACTTCAAGGTCGCAGCGCTGTCGTGTCATCATCTGTTTAACACACCTCTGGCACGCCTATGTCAGATACACCGATGTGATTGGTGCAGCTCGGCTACAAGGGCATAGTTACTCGGTGCCAGATTAAGCATCACACGTGAGTGATTTTGACAACCTGTTACTGCGTTTCATCCTTGGGAGGTGGATCGGTGCGTCATTCCTGAGCAAATTCAAATTGTGCTCTCGCGAGAACTCTGGATTTCCAGGGTATGAATGACCCAACCAGTGTTGTATGCAAGTTATGTTTTAACTACTGACCATCGTCCCGTAAACGTCCCAAAGTCGGTTATGAACCGTCCCAGACATATTTTTATATATAAGGCGGGACGCCTTATATTTCGAACCCTGGCCGGAGCAGCCATTGCGCATAGCACATCTTTTACAGGTCCTTTTATAGGCTACACCTAATTTCACAGACCTTGATCACTTATTTACACATAATCCATGGGATCAATTAAGCATCACACGTGAGTGATTTTGACAACCTGTTACTGCGTTTCATCCTTGGGAGGTGGATCGGTGCGTCATTCCTCCTGTGCGTTATGGATGAGCCAGAGTCAGACTCACAGAGATGTTGCTTAGTTTTGGTGTTATTAAAAATAAGCTATGTGAAGAGTTTTCTTCCAAATCTGGCTGATGTATGTTGCTATGTTAGGTGTCTTTCAAACACAGATATATTTTGTAAAAAATATATTAATTAATTACATATTCATGTTTACTGAAAGTAACATGAACACAAGGGTATGTATTGTGTATATGGGACATTTTAAGTTCTTTAAGAAGTATATTTCATAAACTGAAAGTGCGCTACAGAGGTTACTTTAAAGTGGGCCAATTTAGTTTACTTAGTATATAAATAGTATATACAAACATACACTTCTAGTACACTTAAAGTACCTTTAAAATAGTATACTTTTATACTTAAGTATACTTACAAAATAAACTTGAAGTATACTTTTTTCATAAGGGAATTGCCTTGTCGTCAGCTCCGCAAATCCATGGACAGCTCTGGAGGATGGAGATGGGCATGCACATGGTTCATCCAACCACATGTCGCCCAGCTGCTGATACCTTTTGCACTGCAAATCTAACATGGAAGGCTTTGGTCAGATCATGCACAGGATGAGTACACTCACCAACTATACTTCTGCGATTAAATTTACAGGCACCCGATCTGACATATCTAACCCAAATCGTGGGCAGCGCTACGCCAATTTGCGTTGCCTCGCGCAGGAGGCCTGGGGAAAGTGTGAGAACACATAGTCAGGCTCGAACATGTAACTATCATGACATAGACTGTTGTGCAATGCAGTCACTGCACTACGTGGATGTTTACTTTCTGAATTAGGTAAAACTGCGTTTGAATACCATGTCTCACACTCATGAAATGATATACAGTACAGAGCAAACTGAAGCTAGAGGTTGAAGGGCCTTTTTACCATTATCTGTGAATGTTTCTTTTAAAGTCTCTTTTTATTATGCAAATATTTTATTTAACTTGTATTCGATTGTATCTTTTATTGTTATTCTGTTTCAGTATTTGTTCTGTGTTTTATATTGTTGTATCACAGGGCACAACCAGGGACTGACTGGCCATCGTGAGGGTCGGGAGTTTTCCTGAACAGCCGTTCCATTCTGGGCTGAACCGGCCGTCATATTTTACTTTGACGGCCGGTCGGCCATCTACAGTCCTGGATGTATTAAAACAGGTGACAGTAAGCTGAAATGGACTGGCTGTTGCATCCGCAGGAGCACAAAACTGCGCTCTGGCCCGGCCGTCAAATCAAGAGAGAGTTCCTCTATATTTAGATGAGGAGAAACCCAGAGTAGTCCCGGGCCAAATTTTTGTCCCAGTCCATCCCTGGGCACAACTGTAAGAGACTATGGTCTCAGCTTGTTTTTCCTGCAGGGTTAATAAAAATAAAGCTCCCTCTGTATCACTCACACCTGGACTCAATCCCTCATTTGTATCTTTACATAGCTTCCTCTGTTTCCCTTTGTCAGTTTTTGTTGTATGTCAGTTCACGCCTTAGTGACAGTTACTATGTTATTTCTACTCAGTGTGAAGGTTTCCTTGTGTTTATTCTTTATTAAAGTATTAATCCCCTTTGTACATGCTTCCTACTGAACCTACCTTGGCAGATTGTGGCATTAATGCAGCATCTTGATTTTTTTTTTAGGCAGAGACTGCACGTTAAACATATTACCCATTATTACTTCATCTTTTCCGAGATTACATGAAGGCAAAAGTGCCTCTGAGATTCCTTTGCAAAAAAAAATTTTTTTGAGAAAAACTACATTTTTCTCAGTAAAACAATGAATATACAGTAATAAATACCATCCATTCAACTTATCCCATGACTATGATTCAGTGGAGGATGGTGAACCTTAATTCAGGGGGATAAGATCATATGAATATATAGACTGGAGGAAATGGAATGGAGTGAAACACATTAAATCAGTATGATAGACCATTCAATTTAATCCAGTCCAGACATTAGTTTGAGCCCAACCTCCTCAAGTAGGTTTCATCAGCCTCCACTGCTATGGTTGATGGTCATCGCTAAAAACATAACAAATATTATTAATTAATACAGTCAAGGTCACATCACAAGGGACATGCATTGTGAAGCAAGATGGCAGAAATGAACACCGCAACATACAGCCAATTTAAAAGCTTAAACAGTGTCTCAGAAAAACAACACCATTTATTAGCTGTAATATCTACCCTTATCACCAGCATTAAATACATTTCACCCCTTTACTCAATTTCAGTTCTAATAGTGCGCTACGAATAGCTACATTAATATTGTTTTTCAAGTTCCATTAAGTAAAATCAAACATGAGCTAAATGTTAAAAGAAAGGCATTGCAACTAAATAATTATCAGGAACTCGCAGATATTAAGAAGCGAATCAGCATCAAGAAAAATAACAATTTTAAAACCAAGAACAAATTATCATAATTTGCATATCAGGTATGCATACTTAAATGTGTGGATATGGATATTTATTGCAAAATGAAACAATATAGGCAATAAAACACAGCCAGTGAGACACATAAAAAGATGGAATGAAAACTGGGATGACAGGATTGGGTGTTCCAACATCTCACTGCGGTTAGTGTGGTAACTCTGTAGACTCAGTGATGACAATCACACCCCTAATACAGAAATAGATATTGTTACAAGGGCACACTCATAGCATCATAAACATGATCTGAGGCTTAGTGCTTACAGGTGACTGGTCCCAAGGTGACTGAATAGGGGTTGGAACCAGAGATGGAACGGGATACCCTTTTTCTGGAGCAATACTGTACAGAGAGAGAGTGATTATATCATACAGACCCAGAAAATCCTCAGAGCACACAAATTCTAACAATATTAATTTGAATGATTTTCCATTGTAATTCATAATTGGAACATTGTTAACACATACTTAATTATATAATATTCAAAATGCCTTCTTTTTTATATTCTATAAAAAAAATGTTATTAATGGTATTATATATTTCTTATTTTCATTTGGTGAAGTGAAGAAATGTTTTCCATGCAACATAAACTATATTAAATGGAGTATCAGAGAGATGTGGAAATGACAACTCTAATTTTGCTGAGCGTACAAAAAGCATCTCACGAGTAATGAGCGCAGGTCTAGGTTCAGTTGTCAGCACTTAATCAAGGTCACTGACCAGCAATCCAATTCAGAAATGGTTTGTGACTCACTGGAGAACAGAAGTAGCTCCTGATGTCACACAGGTTGAGGGTGCAGTGCAGGTAGATGTCCTGGTAGCTGTCATTGTACAAAGCCAGCTGTGCAGAGAAGCGAGCCCTGAGGGACAAGGCATTTTCCTCCACGCTCACCTGGGTAGAATCAACAGCACACCTGGGGGAAGAGGGATTAAGGACCAGGATTCATAAGCCACACCAATACACAATAGCATAGCTAATTAAGCAAACCGATTGGTCAAGTTTATTTACGCAACAGAAACCGAAGATAGGCTTTTGCCTCATGGCCTGTTCTAGCTCAGCCAAGTACGCACAAACCTTTAACCAATCACAAACGCACAAGTCATCATTGTAACTACAAATTGGCACACCTTGATTAAAAAATAGCATAACACAGCAAGAGAAATTGTCTGTGAGGTGCATGTGAACGAACAAACAGCCAAAGACCAAAAACTTATATTTTTTCTTGTCTGAGTCCAATGGTGGGGGGGAATAACTATTGTGTTCCTTGAGTGTTGATTGATCAAAACAATAGGAGAGCATACATACTTGTTCTGAATGAGAAAATATTTCCTAGGGTCATGAGGATTGGGCGTGTGAGTGGCGTAGCAGTCATTTAGGACAACCACAAACCGAGTGGTCTCCATGTCCTTGACGGATACGCCCACATATAAGGGGGAGCCCAAGGGCAGCCTGATTCTCTGACCCCCTGGGTAAGGCTCTGTGTAGTTCTGAGTGTGGTACAGAGACATGAATGCTTTGGCCTTAGGGCCAGTGCCTGAAACTACTCCATCTACCCTGTTGACCAGAGAACAAGACAATTGTAGTTATTACATGTAATTGTTAGTGAAAAATATAAAAACCTATAGCTCATTAAGTGGGACCTACTACAATTAACAATATGTGATGTATGGTGGGGTGTGCTCACGGTAGGTAGGGTGCAATGGCCACATCCAAGCTGGCCTCTGTGTCTAGTGGATAGGCACAGGAGAAAGGGAAACTCACAGGTTGGGAGAAGGAGACGCGATACACAAATATACTGTTGGAGTAAATGGCATGGGTGTTGTTTGTCTGGAAGAGACCAAAAGAGGAAAGGGATGACATCAGTCTTGTGAGGCCACACCTCCAAATCCCATCAAGCCTCCAGAGGCCTATACTACGAGAAGCCCCTCATTGCAGTGTGCAATTCAGGGTGTGACTGAATGTGGGTGGAGTCAAACTTTTATGCAGTGTGCCTTTACAATCTCCTAATCCTAATTTTAACCATTACAACGCATGTGCTGCTTGTAAACAAATGGTGGGTGGGGTCATTGAACCCACATTGAACCCAACCCCAAAAACAAATACCCTTGTACAGCACATTGCATAGACATTTGACTCCGCCCACATTAAGGCACACTGTAGTGAGGGGTACTTGGATACTACAAAGCAAGATTTTGGGTTAGGTTTAACCTTGGGTTTTCAGTATCAAGAAGGTGATTCACCTGTTACCGGGTTACATTGCCGTGATAATTTATGCTGTGATAGTCGAGATAACAGCTTAACCTGAATAAAAGCACCAACTACTGTCCAATCCATTCTCGTTTGAAAATGGCATCACCATTCTTTGATGAATATCTTTATGAAATATATATTTTCTCAGCGGAGGGACTCACATATCTTTGTCAGTCTCTTGAGCTGTATGTTGCCAGTACGACACATTGAAGTTGTGTGCTTAAAGTTACACATACTGTATGCATAGTGTTGCATTTGTTGGCTACAGGTAGTTTCATGTATGCTTTGGTTGATACAGAAAACCAACATCAATGTATCTCCTTTCACTGTAGAGACACATTTGACTATTTTTATCCCCACAGGCTACTATATTATGTAGTTGGCAGTTTTGCCAGCTTTCCTTCCTGCTTTATGGCTGGATTATATTTCTTATATTCTCCATATTATTCTATAATGATTGCTTACTCCTCTTGAGCGAAGTATGCAGCTCTGGTAGACTTGTCCATGTCTGCAATTGGTCATATAGTGCACACACCGTCCCTTTTATGTGAATGCGCTCGTCGCTAGATTGTGAAAACCTGTGTTGATGTTGATTTAACAAATTGATAACCACCATCATGACACCATTGACAACCATCGTACAGTACCATGTGAGGTTGATTTTTTATTTGGAATTGGTGAAACTGAAAACAAAACGATGAAAACTTTGTCATACATTTTTATAATTTCTTTCAATATAATACATTTTGAAAATAGTAGTAAAGACATTTCAGTTAAAAAAAAATGTTAGTAAATAGATGCCCTTTGTTAACAAGGGAACATGACATCGTGAAATATTTTCTAAACACCTGCTCACTGGCTACATCTTCTGGCCAGGAGAGGTATTGTCTAAAAAGAGTAAGGCCTATTTGAACACCCTTTCCTACAATTAGCTATGTGGCTTAGTGGGTTTGTTATCTTGGTGGCAGGAGTGCTGTATAGGGGGGATAGTTAGGACAATTCCAAGGGCCCATGACTGACAGGGGCCCCAAAAAATAGGTAAAAACTGCTGCACAGAGGGGGCCCAATTTGATTTTGTGTCATGGGGCCCAAAATTCCTGGCGGCGTCCCTGCTTGGTGGGACTGTTATCCTGACCTTTTGGTTGTGACTTTTATCCCAGGGGGATTGTGAATTTGTTTCTCTGTTAACTCTGGAGGAACAACAAGCTGAACTGAGTCATAAAGGTTTTTTAAACCTTGTGTTTTAAAGGTGCTTCTACCTCACACAAAGAAGGGGACCTGTATGAAGTACATTCCCTTGTACCACTTCTGGGGCCCTATCTTACACCCAGCGCAATTGACTTTTTACACAAACGCATGTATCATTCCTATCTTACACCCGACGCATATAGGACTTTTCCCTCCACAGACGCGCGTCGGTAAATTAGGGAATGAACTTGCGTTCGTTGGGCGGTTCAGCGAAAAGAAGAGGCGTGTTCCGGCGCAAACGTTCCCGGTGCTATCTTGCAGTCATCAAAAGCAATTCCGCCACTGACCAGGAATTTAAAGTCAGTGGCGTGTTATTCATATGCTATTTTAAGGGCGCATGCTTGACCATAATGTAGCGTGTGCACAACAAGCATACACTTTGCTCCTCTCATCTACACAAATGCAGCAGTTCTTTATTATTGCAAAACATAATTAGAAGGAAAAATATTACCACTTGAGGAAGTCATTCTGGTGTCCGAAAATGTGAAAAATAGGTATACTAGGTATCTAGTGTACACATTTACTGAAATTATTCATAATAAATTATTTGCAGTGATATACATCAACCTCAAGGGAACCTATTCAATCAAATAGAATACACACGTAATTTGCGATGCTAATAGTAAAATCACCCATGTTTTTACTCTGTAACATCCGGCCCAGGGAGGGCCGGTTATGGACACCTTTATGTTCTTTATGTTAGTTTTCCTATGTTGTATTCCATGTTCTTTCAGTGTCTACACGGTGGTTTTGTTAAACTGGTTAGTTCAGTTGGTTGCTTCCCTGTGTGTTTCATGTTATAGTGTCTCCCCTAGGTCTTGTGTTTTGGTTCCCCCTTGTGGTTGTTTCGTGTAGTGCTTATGGTCTTGGGTTATGCAGTGATGTCATTGTTTACTTCCTTGTCAAGTCCCATGTTTTCTTTTATCCTATAGATCGCTGTATAGTTAATGTCTATTCCCAGGTGTTTTCAGTTAGTCTCATTGGTATGTGTATTTAGCCCTTGTGTTTCCGCCTTGTCCTTGTTAGTCAATGTCGCTGTTATGTGTTCCTGTGGTGTTGCTGTATGCCTATACTTGTTTTCTTTGATTTAGCCCCTCAAGGCAATATTTGTTTGAGTCCGTTTCGCTGCAATAAATACGTGAGTTATTGCATATCCTTCGCGCCTGTCTCGTTTATTCCATAACGCTAGGGAATCGTGACATACTCAGAATTACTCAGGCTCAAGCCACGACTCATTTATGGCAACTTTTTCATGAGGAATCCCCCCTTGGATGGGTGGCTGTGAAGGGGACAACAGCTATCCGTTAAAGACATGGTTAATGATGACACAATTTATGATGCCAGCAAGTGCGTAAAAGGCTGTTTAATCAAAAACACACACAAACACGCAGTGTAGCCTAATTGAACGAACATTTGGCACACTGAAAATGCGCGTCAGGTGTTTGGATACTCAAGTCGCAGCTTCTTTGTGGCTTGTTGTATTTTACGCAGAATTTCCATGAATCATGGATGTGTTGATGACATTCATTAGGAAATATTAGAGGACTTCAGGAGACGTGATGTTGAAATGCGTGCCAGCCACTTAAATGCCCAGAAATGCAGAACGGGATTGGAAAGCTTATTTGACAGAAGAGTAATCTCGGTCTAATGTTCTACATTGCAAAAATATTACCATGCATTCATAACCTCGTGATTCAGTGAGAGTGAGTCCAAAACATCGGAACGTAGGCTATGTCTTGTGACATTTCTTTATTTACATTTTGTAAAAAGAAAAATCAATAGAAATCGCCGTTATAAGAGCAATCCGCCATGGAACAAGCGCGCCTGCTCTTAAAGGGAATGTGAGATGACGATCTGATTAGTTTATTGCACGTTACGCCCAAACCACACCTATGACTAATGAAGCTACTTTGGACCTACCCATTTTAGATATGCGTCGAGCGCAAGAATCATTTTCCGCCGGTAAAATAGCAACAGTGCCCGGGAGCCTCCCACAATGTAACTTGCGTTTCGCGTTTGATACTTCCAGAGGGAAGAGTGCCCCCTACTGGCCCTCCAACACCACTTCTAGCAGCACTGGTCTCCCATCCAGGGACTAACCAGGCCCAACCATGCTTAGGTTTAGAAGCAAACCAGCAGTGCAATACAGGGCTCTACGCTGCTGGCATAATTTCTTTACACTGATGGTACCTAAATAGTCGATGCAAATGACAGTCAATATACTTTTTAAGTCATCAACCGATGGGGTATCAGTCGAATTTCATTGAAACCACCCAATGAAAACAGTATTTTTTTCAAAAATAAAAAAACCTCAAAATGCACTGTTTCAAAATATTATGCACAACAGAGTTTCAAAACATTTTATAGGTTGTAAAGAACTGAAAATGGTCATTTGTTGAATTTGCTGCATTAGGAGGTCATATTTACTGAAATCAAAAGCTATTTCAAATAAACACATCTTAACAGGGCAAATTACATGTTAAAATAGGACCCCTTCTTTGATATCACCTTCACAATTATTGCATCCATTGAACTTGAGTTTATGGAGAGTTTCTGCTTGAATGTTTTTGCAGACGTCACAGCCTTATTGGGACATGGTGGCCATCCACCAATCATCCACTACTTCATCCATCTGGACCATCCAGGGTTGCACGTCACTCATCAGTAAACAAGGCTGTTTGAAAATTTGTCTTCATGTATTTCTGGACCCACTGCAACCGTTTCTGCTTGTGAGCATTGGTTAGGGGGTGGCTGAATAGTAGGTTAATGCACAACTGCAAGACTCTGGAGGATCCTACACCTTGAGGTTCATGGGACTCCAGAGGCACCAGCAGCTTCAAATAGCTGTTTGCTGCTTTGTAATGGCATTTTAGCAACGGCTCCCTTAATCCAATAAATTTGTCTGGCAGTAACCTTCCTCATTATTCCTTTATCTGCACAAACCCATCTGTGCTCTGAATCAGCCACAAATCTCTCTTAATGTGGAACATCCTTAAGTAGTTTTTCTTTAATTGGGCACACCTGGCAAACTAATTATCACAGGTGTCTGAGATTGATTACAGTGATCCAAAGAGCCCGGAGACACAACACCATCCATGAGTTGGAAAAACAAAATATTTAATGTTTATGACACTTAATTCCAATTTGCATAATAATTTGGAATGTGGTGTATATAAAATTGATTTGGCTATTCTGCTATTGTCCGTATTTTGTATTATTGAAGCTAATGTTTTCAACCCTGGATCCAATATGCTAGTTCCTAACGTTTACTAGTCCTAAAACATTGTTTTTGTATTTTAAATATTAGCAAACATAACAAGCTCACTGAATTATTGGTTGAAGAATTGTTCCAATTTCAAAAGCACTTCAACACAGTACCACAACCTCCCCTTTCCTATTTTCAACCAGTCATCTTGTAGCCCATATTTGTTAAACGAGCCAGACATTATTTCAAAGATATATGAAAATAAACATACTTGACATTTTTAGCTTTCACTGTTCACGCTACTATAGAGACTCAAAGTAGCCACTACTATCATGGTTAATTTGTATGGATTTAAAGAATCCCTTTTTGTACACAACGTGATGTTACATTATATTTCTGATCCTAAGTCACATCTCCCTCAAGAGGATAGTGGATGTGCATTGATTATAGAGCTGTTAACAAGCATTAATCCTGTGTTACTTGTAAATAACTTACACTATCATCCAATCAGTATCCGCAATTTGAATTGATAAATGGGAATAAACATTTCACAGACGTGAACTGACCTTTCAATTTAGTTAGTAAAACAAAAGGAAATGAAAATATAAAGGGAACGAAGTTGGTGTTCTTACCCTCAATATGTTCCCACAGATGCCTTCCCTGCGTGTCACTTGGAACCACAACGTGCCATTAGCCACCCATCCGTTAGAGCAGCGTTGATCAGCCAGGTGAGCAGAGGATGCGTTCAGACCTGCCATTTCCAGCTGAGCCTGGCTGAGACCCACCTTCAGAAAGCTCCGCTCACACACCAGCTCTGGTATAGGACGACCTGAGCCTTAGAACAGTATAAGACAGAATATGCTATTTTAATGTCTGACTTTGGGTAAAAAAACATAATGGCTTTAAACTAGAATATTAAAATACTAAATGTATATCTTTATGTCAAAATAAACACCTTAAATGAAATTGTATTTATTTATATGGGTGAATATAACTATTTGCATTGTCAAATAATAATATTTAATGGTTCAAATAACAAATTTTTTTATATCCAGCCTGAAATGAATAACCAGAAAATGCTGTCATTTGTTATTTTCTTACCAATGATTTAGTAGACTAAGTGGGTATAGTGAAATTCAACTTTGGCTTATGAAAACAACTTCTATATTAAACCAGTGATTTCTTTGTTTTTTAGGACATTCCAAACTTTTCATTTGCGTATGTCCAACTCTTGCTTTTCTTTCATAGACAGCTCCGTAGATTTCATGTGGGATTATGTCATATTCTAAACCACTAGCAAAAAAGCCTTCCTAATTGACCTGACCCAGATATCCTGGAAGGACATTGACCTCATCTCGTCAGTCAAGGATGTCTGGTCGTTCTTTAACTGCCTTCCTCTCTGTCCTGAATAAACATGCCTCACTCAAAAAGTTTAGAACTAAGAGGAGATGCAGTCCTTGGTTCACTCAAGACCTTACCGCTCTCGACCAACACACCAGGTGTCCTACTGCTTTAGCCTAAACAAATCCTTGTGACATGTAACTATTCAAGGAAGTAAGGAACTGTCTACTATATATTGGAAAATGTCAATAAGCATTTTGCAATGGCTGGCCATGCTTTCCACCTAGACCTGTTCTTCCTAAAACTCTCTGCAGATATCATTGCAACACCTATTGCTAGCTTGTTTAACCTCTCTCTCGTATCTTCAGAGATCCCTAATGACTGTAAAGCAGCTGCAGTCATTCCTCTTTTCAAAGCGGGACACATTTACAGTATGACCCTAACTACTACAGACATACAGTGCCCGCCAAGATTATTGGCACCCCTAGTAAAATGAGCAAAAAAGGGTTAGTAAAATGGTTTATTTTGGTGAATTGGTGTAATTCTGTCATCAAAGAAATCATTATTTCTAACAAAAGCATTTGTGCCATGATTATTGGTACCCCGCATTTAATACTTTGTACAACCTCCCTTTGCCAATATAACAGCACATCTTCACTTGTAACATCTAATAAGGTTGGAGAATTCAGAGCAAGGAATCTCTTCCTCTTTAAAGCAAAACAAATGGAGCAAAATCCCAGTGGACATCACCCCTGACATCACAGCTAATTTATGTTTGAACAATCAATGCAACAACCTGATCAATTAGAAACACCTCTGAGCCAAATGTCCCAATGCCAGCCTGACCTCTCAGAAATCCGAGAAACTGCCCCAGAGACTATTAGTATCTGTCTGCGGACTGCAAGACTTCAAGTTACGCCCCTTCAAGTTATGCCTACTTCCAAAATTACCACGAGAACAGTAAATAGCGTAGACATAACACATGTTACATGGAGTTAACAGCAAGGTTTCTGAGTGGTTAAGGTTAGGGTAAGGGTTTGGGTAAGGCTTAAATCGAATTAACAGCAATGTTTCTGAGTGGTTAAGGTTAGGGTAAGGGTTTGGGTAAGGCTTAGATCGAATTAACAGCAAGGTTTCTGAGTGGTTAAGGTTAGGGTAAGGGTTTGGGTAAGGCTTAGATTGAGTTAACAGCAAGGTCTCAAAGCAAGTAGCACCAATGTATTAGTGATAATGTATTGCTAGAAACCATATTGCAATGTATTGTTTCTTCAATTTGGACAACTTCCAAGTTACGCCCGACTTCATGTTACGCCTCTGTCTTGCAGTCCGCAGACAGACCCGTCTCACAGAGTCTGAACATCAGAATCCGTGGCAGTTTCACGGATTGGCAGAAAATTCTGTGAAATTAACACGGAGCAAAATCTGTGGCAGTTTCACGGAAAAGTCTGCGATTGACGCACAGTGAGACCTTGCTGTTAACTCAATGTAGCCTTTCCTAAACCCCTAACCTAACCTTAACCACTCAGAAACCTTGCTGTTAACTTTATGTAACTTGTATTATGTCGTTATGTATTGTTTGTAACCATGGTGATGGTGAGTAAAAAAAATATAAAAATGCACATATGCAACACGTCTGCATCGCGCTCAGTGGTGTAAAAAGTACTTGAATTCCATACTTAAGTAAAAGTATAGATATCGATCTTAAAAGTGACTTTAGTAAAAGTAAAAGTCACCCATAAGAAAACTACTTAAGTAAAAGTCTTAAAGTAGCTCATCTTAAATGTACTTAAGTATCAAAAGTATTTATATGGTGTTAAAATGTACTCAAAAGTATCAAAAGTAAAAGTACAAAAGTACAAAGAGAGGAAAAGATACAGAAATTGTTTTATTTCTCGCTCCAAGCTTTATTTATTGTCTCCCTACATCACATTTAACATGAACCATCACTTTGAACTTGTGATACAGTCAGTATAGGGCTGGGCAAAATGGCCAAAAAATTATATCACGATATAAAATAGATATTTATTCGATACAATATGTCTGACGATACATTGAAATATATATAGGACCTGCTGTGACTTCATTAAATCTAAGTGTCAAGTCTGCTGTATTAACAAATAAAAACAATACATACAAAATTCTATTGATTGACCTTGATATATTTCTGCTTAGAGGTTTCAGGTAAAACTGAACTACAAGCAATATGAAAAACTCCTCATTTTTTGGACGTTTCTTTGTTTCAGAACAAAACCAGCTGTTATCGCGATATGTCGATATGGGATATTCTTCTCAATATTATTTTCAAAAACTCGATATCGATAAATATTGAATTATTGCCCAGCCCTAAGTACCTATATACTATATGTTTTAGTTTCAAAGTAGTCAAGCCATAATCTGAACCCAAATGTTTGTGGAAATATTTCATAAACCTTTGTAGGACAGTGGTTCTCAAACTTCTTAGGTGCCACCAGCCAGTCCATGTACTTAAACTTAAACTATAACTGAGCGAGCACACCGGATTCAACAACTAATCAACACGTCAGTCATTAGTGAATCTGATCTGATAGTTCGGGGTTACAGCTATACTTTGCAAACACATCTGGGAGGGCATGGCCATTCACAGAACATTTCAACTGCATGTGCTGAAATGAGAAAACAAAGGCACCCAAACACAAACAAAAAAATTGCAACCGTGACACAGACTATTTGAGAATTGTTATTATTTTGATTATTTAGTTGACCTACAACATCATTATATTATGATAGCCTATGTAAAATAATTTAAGTTGTACTTAGTTAAACAATGAACAACAAGTATATTATTTAATTAATATTTCATATGATTTTGATTTATTAACATTATTTGTGTGTCATTGAAACGAGCGAAACATGCCACAATCTAATGTAAAGTATTTCACAAAACAATTTTGGACCAAATTAAATTGCTTATCAGCAATAAGCAAATCAATAAAATAGGGAAATTCAATTATGCCTTACAGTACTATAGTAGTATAGTATATCTGATGTAATATAATTCCCAATTGCCCCTGAATATGTTGCCTGATAAACTTGTTGTCAA
>JACXGM010027455.1:0-14522 GCA_016801145.1 Umbra pygmaea | reverse complement strand
AGAATATATGCAAAGTGTCCGCATGGATTCGAACTCGCAATTGCAACACGTCTGCATCGCGTTGGTATAGAAAACAGAATATATGCAAAGTGGATCCGTGGCAGTTCCACGGAATATTCAGCCATTCCGTGGAACTGCCACGGAGTTTGAAGTTAAGTATCCGTGGTAGTATCACGGATTTCTGAGAGATCACGTTGTCTAATACATGTAGGTGCCATTCAGACTAATAGAACAGGACATTTTGCTGACAGGACGTTAGACAGATAGGGTTACTGAGTTATTCGGATAACATCTAGCAAGGAGTTACACTATGTAGTATGGAACATATATGTTCCATACTCAAGGTTAGGAACAGTGGCCTGAACATTAAGAGAGAGGGAACCTACGTAGACAGAAGTTAAGGTGACCAGCACATGTTCTCACATGAGACAGTCATGGGTCTGAGGAGAATCTTCTAGAAGGTGTGCGAACAACAATGCTAAGGCTATATAACCCAGTTCCATATGATCATTCTGGGATTTTTCCACAACACATCTTGAATGCCTTGTTATGAGATGACCCTGTAATCATAACAAGGCAAACTTTATTAAAGCATTCTATTTCAACCGCAACCTGACTCCTGAAACCATCATTTCAACCAATATCTTGCCAAGTCTGAAATTACCATCTATCAAAATGTAGGTAACAATATTTACCAATGTATAGCCCCCAACTGCGCATCTCTAATACAGATGTATTAGAATGTTTCTTTTCTCATGTATTTGAATTTGCCAATCAGTTTAAATAAAAGTAGTCCCTTCATATACAGTAAAAGGCATACGAAGTCTGGTGCAAGTATTGGTCATATGAGGTCATCTCTATGCATTGCTTTTCATGAGAGGCCCAAGATACACCCAGGGGGGCCACAACGCTGGGACGCAGGAGGCCCCCAAACCCATTGGCCACCTGTGAGGTTGTATCAGCTGCCCCATCCACATTTACAACCCTGACTCTTTGTCTGGATTGATAATCATAATAATACTGCATTGTTTAATAGGAGGCACCTGCAACATGTATGTTGATGTCATTTAAAAAGCATAATACTGATTAGCCAGCTGGTGTCTTGTGTTTTCTCAGATGTGTATGTACTCTATTCATTTGTAGCTACATTAATCTACATATTTATTATCTTTTATCTTTTTTATCTACTGATATGTAATGTTTTAACCAATCTCTCAAACATAGAAGTAACTCTTCTGTATTTTGGTCAGTTGCATCTACTATAAATACTGGCTTTATTGAACAGCATGAAAATAAATTCTAAATTTAAGATAAACCTTTTCTGAACCTTCACATTTGTTGTTCCATTTCCATGTTTATGCACCTTTGCCAAAATCGCCATCATGGTTTTTCACTCTGACATCACATTTTCAAAACAGTTGAATTGTAACTCTCGCCAAAATGCAACCTAGGGTCTTTTTGTTAATGTAACCAAGTCAAACTTTCGTTTAAAAGCATAATTTATACGGAAACGCCACTTAAGATTTTCTGTATTTTAGGTTTTGGTCAAAATGCCTTCTGAATAGGAGTGATGGGGCACTACTATGATAGCATCAAAATCACTATTTTTAAAACACTAAGAAAGGCTCAACACAACATGATACTTTGCTCGAAGTATCACCAGGGGCTGTACACATGAATTCGAGAACTGAGAACATAGTTTGTGTACACAGAGGCAAAAAAACAGCCACCAGAAACACAAACTGCTAAGGTGAGTTGTACAAAACCTTTCATATTAGTAAACTTGGCCCATCCAGCGGAGCAGGGTTCCGACGATGGTTGCCCTGGCACCTGTTGGGACCTGGACCGGGCTTACAACGACACGCCGGCCGAGCCTCCTTGATCGTACAGGTGATGGCACCCACCAGACATGGAGTCGGAACGATATTCTTAGGTTTAGGAGGAGATGACGGAATAGCAGACTTTAAGCATAACACATGGCAAGAAGGAGTCCATCCATTAACCCTACCCGTGACCCAATCAACGTTAGGATTATGCTTAAATAATTATAGGAATTTGAGGTGAAGAGAGAAAGCTGATGTCTTCGTTCCCAAATAGTTGCAATTTATCCGACTGGGTTCTAGTAGTGATGGGAGATATAAGCCTTCCATCGAAAGTTTTGGCCTCTATGTAGTTGGCACACTACTTCTATCAAACAATCATCAGCTCCAGAATCGAATAAAGCAGAACACTGCCAAGACTGACCTTTATAGTGGATAGTAGCCGTGAATGTGGTCCAGAATCGAGTAAAGCAGTAGTGGATAGTAGCTGTGAATGTGGTCCAGAATCTAGTAAAGCAGTAGTGGATAGTAGCCGTGAATGTGGTCAAGAATCGAGTAAAGCAGTAGTGGATAGTAGCCGTGAATGTGGTCCAGAATCGAGTAAAGCAGTAGTGGATAGTAGCCGTGAATGTGGTCCATGGTCTGGAGGAGGGACTTGAAGTGGTCGCCAAGGTGATCCCCATACCTCGCGAGTTTCGTGGTCTGAGAGTACAAGAACAGAGAAAATGAACCGGCTCACCACAATACAAACAGGACTTGGTAGCGATACGCCTACTCCTCTCCGTTTCAGATAATCGGGATCGACCAAGCTGCGTCGGTTCCGGTTCCAGATCGTCATAGTGGAGAGTAGTTGGCATTTGGTGGCTTGGGCTAGTGGCTGCTTTATCGCCTCCTGGCGGTCGGTTTGAAGTCGGCGATCAGCTCTCCGCGCCGTTTCTCTCTCTGGCGTTCCCGCATCTGATCGCTGACCTTTATAGACAGAGAAAAAAGATCATCGAAAGATTCCTGTTCTGGGTAGGATACCAATTAATCTTTGATGACATCAGACAGACCATTACGAAATACTGCTTGTAGAGCATCAGCATTCCCTTAGGTTCAGCAATGAACACAGCATAGGATTCAGCTTCGCCTTCGAGCCTTTCCCAAATGGCTGCAGCCCACTGAAGCGCTTCGCTTCCAAGCAGACTGATCATGTAGGCAATCTTAGACCTCTCCCTTTCCGCAATATTACGAAGATGGAAAAATGAGTTTTTAACAAGAGAAGAAATATGAGAGCATTTGCTCAGTGATGTTCCTCCCACGTCTCCTCAATTTACAGAGTTTGAAGCCAACTTCATCCACATAAATGCATTTGTGATGTGCCCCGTCAGCTTCAAGCTCCATTATTCTATATGAAAAAAACAAATTTATAAAGCAAATAATTCCAGTTGCATGTAACTGTGTGGTATGATAATTCATTAAAATTACACATTTTTACCTGTACATACTGGATGGAGTTTTGCCTCCTTCACGATGTCAGAGATTCTTTGGAATGGAACTCTGTACAGCTGGTTCATTCTGACATGGTTTCGCTTGAAGACTCGATAAATAGTTGCCAAACTCACAATGTTGATATTTCTAAATGCTCCCTGGATTTCATGTAGTCTGATCACATTGTTTGTCACAACTGTATTTCTTACAGGAAACACCACATGATCTTAAACAATACTTTAATTATTGCACATTGTTACGTTCTGCTCCCCAGGAGGGGAGTGGGATCTCAAAACCAATGCCCAAGACCATCCTGCAGCCAGCAAAAGAGTTATGGGGTTGTAGGTGAAAGCAAGGACACAAAAACCATGGTACCTTTTCAACAATGGGCTTGTTTTTAGCCAAGGTAAATTCACTTTAGAAATTATATTTTTAGGAGGAGAGGCTGAGCGGACCAAAAGCAAAAAAATAATACAAAGTTCCCACCCCTAACCTGTTCTAACCTAACACACAGAAAATGAAATTAACTGGCACTCGATTAAGGTGCCCTAACCAAAGTACAGGGGGGTGGGCCGCTTAGATCTACCCTGGTGTGTATAGACAAGCTATATCCCTATGGTTTGGCGCTCATTTTGTATCATTTCTTTCCTAGCCAAACTTAAAGACGTGTTAACGTGCGTGTAATATGCATGTGGAGAACATCTGCCCGTGTGAATGTCGTCTGCACGTGTGGAGAACGTATGCCCTTGTGGAGAAAGTCTGCACGTCTGCCCGTGTGGAGAACGTCTGCCTGCATGGAGAACATCTGCCCGCGTGGAGAACGTCTGCCCACGTGGAGAACGTCTGCCCGTGTGGAGAACGTCTGCCCGTGTGGAGAACATCTGCCCGCTTGGAGAACGTCTGCCCGTGTGGAGAACATCTGCCCATGTGGAGAACGTCTGCCCCTGTGCTGAATTGCTGCCCATCTGAACCTCTGCCCGTCTTGGCTAATTTCAAAGTAGCGCACACTTTTACGAAACACTTTGTATGACGGACAAAGATTTCATAATTTAAGATATTATTAAATTAGATTAGAAGTAAAATATTTTTAATCTATTTTAAGAATTATTTTCTTATTATGTTAGACATTTTTGTCTTAAAATAAGACAAAAATGTCTAACATAATAAGAAAATAATTCTTAAAATAGATCAAGAATATTTTCTTAAGAAGTCAAATTATCTCATTGCAGAATCTTTTGCTCACTTTAAGCATATTTCATCTTAATTTAGGTACTTCATTTCTTGTGTTCGTTGTTTGAGTGCACATTCACAGTCACAAGCAACAGCAGAGGAGCTGCAGAAGCACTTCAGATGTGTTCATGACAACAGAACGTTGTATAACAAGTGTGCCAGTTCTAATCTTTGATGAAGTGGGTAGAAGAGAAAGTGAAAGTGGTGTTGATCCTATAGACTCTAGTATCGATCTTCAAAAACGAGACGTAGTATCAGTAGTATCGATATTTTTGGGATTGATCAGTCCACCCATAGTCTGGACTGTTCCTTTAAGACACTCCTCCCTCTGGTCTAATGATCAAACCCAGGGAAGCAAAAGGAACATCTGCCCTGTGTTGCTGTCTCTTGGATTGGTTGTTAGACGGGTGTCCTGAATCTGTGGACATTAAAGATTCCATGGCGCTTATTGTTAACCCCGGTGTCCTGGCAACGTAATCATAGAATATGTTCTCAGTAAACTTGCCTGGTTAAATAAGGATCAATAATAACCTAATAATAATGTCTGCAGACCCAGGCCCAACACACAGAGAGGCTGATTAAGGAGGAGTTTGAGAAGCTTCACCAGTTTCTATGAGAGGAAGAGGAGGCCAGGATAGCTGCACTGAGGGAGGAAGAGGAGCAGAAGAGTCAGATGACTCAAAAGAGGATAATCTCACTGATTTGAATGAGATGTTTCTGTCTATTACCTTACCAAACACTGTTGATGAAGAATACAACAACATCTGCTGCCAGAACTTAACTCTTGAGGAGATTCAGTTTGGAATTATCTAACTGAAAAACAATAAATCCCCAGGCTGCGATGGTCTGACCTCAGAATTATATAAAGTTTTCTCTGAGAAACTAGCATTGTTTCTTTTAGTTGTCTTCAAAGAATCCTTGGAGTGTGGGGAACTCCCGCCTTCTTTGAGGCAAGGTATTATAACACTTATTCCAAAACCTCACGCCATATAGCCAATAATTTATGCTTGGTTTTGGACTTGATAGACTATACTGACTCATTAGTAGACAATAGTTTAATCTTGTTTTTAGATTTTCAAAAAGCTTTTGACACAGTGAGTCACAATTTTATATACGACACATTACATTTCTTTAAATTTGGTGCTACTTTCATTAAAACTGTAAGAACTCTCTACAATGGCGGAAATAGTTGTATCAAATTGGCTCACGGAACTTCTTCAAGATTTTACATAAATAAAGGCCTTCATCAAGGCTGTCCCTCCTCACCATTGTTATTTCTAATTGTAGCACAGATATTTTGTGTTTTAATCCAAAAGAACTCAATCAAAGGAATTTCCATAAACAACAGAGAAATAAAAATTTCGCAACTGGCAGATGACACAACTCTATTTTTACAAGATGAAACCCAAATAAATTCTGCTCTGACACTCTGACAATTCTCTGCATGCTCAGGCTTGAAACTGAATCTCTCAAAATGTGAATTGTTTTCCCTAAAAAATGCTCATTCTGGTCATATATGTGGGATAAACGTAAAGGATTTAGTAACATATCTTGGAATCAAAATTTGTCCTAATAGCAAGTTAATGACAGAATTGAATGTCGTCCTGATACATGACTCTATTAGGAAGAAATTTGATTCTTGGCTTGCAAGAGATCTTTCTATTTATGGCAAAGTTATCCTGTCTAAAGCGGAAGGCCTCTCACGAGCATCATATCTTTTTACATCAATACAAATTCCTCAAATAACCTGTTCCAACCTAGACAAACTTTTGTATAACTTCATTTGGAGGAATAGACCCCACAAATGAAGGAAAAATGTGCTGTCTAATACATTTGTGGATGGGGGTCTAACAGTTCTAGACTTTACGCTCTTCAATCAGATCTTAAAACTCAATTGCCTTAAAAGGTATCTAAAAAATCCAAACAGTCTCTGGAATATAATCCCAAATTATATCTTTGAGAAACTTGGAAGTATAACATTCTTGCTTCAGTGCCCATTCTCCATCAATAGACTACCAGTCAAGCTTTCCAATTTCCATAAACAGGTCCTTACATGCTGGTTACTTTTGTACAAACACAATTTCTCCCCCCACAAATGTTTTATATGGAACAACGTAGACATAAAATACAGAAACAAATCTATGTCTCTACATGACTGGTTCAAGAACAATATTGTCCTTGTCTCCCAAATGTTAAGTCATAATAAACAAATAATGTCTCATGATGACTTCTTTCTTATATTCAACTTTCAACCCCCAAAAAAAGAATTTGAAATTGTGACCAAAGCGATTCCCAACGGTTTACTTACCTTACTTTCATATCCTAATGTGCATTTAGAACTCCCAAGTGTACAAGCTTCAGACTGTATTTCAATAAATGGTCTATCGTTTCTTGACAAAAAAGTAAACATTAAAGTAATTAAAGAGTTCTCATGTACAAAATCTAATCCTCCTTCAAAATATAAATCAGCCCCCTCTATGAGAATATAAATTGGAGCAAAGCATGGAGCATGCCACACAAATTCTTAATCACAAATAAAATAAAGGAAAGTGACGTTCAAGATTCTTCACTGTTGTTACCCTTGCAATGCTCTCATCTCAAATTTTATCCCCACGGTGAGTAAAGAATGCAGTTTTTGCTCCTTAAAAAGAGAAACAATAGACCATTTATTTTATGGATGTGTACACAGCTCCTCCTTTTGGAAAGAACTGCATCTCCTTTTAAATAGACATTTTGGTTCTAACATAACTCTGTCTCCATTTGATATTTTATTTTTCAGACTCCAATCCCTCTATACGATATTTAACTAATTTATTTATTCTATTAGGAAAGTTCTTTATCCACAAGTCCAAATTTATGAAAAACAAACCCATCTTCAAGGTATTTATGCCTGATATAAAGATGTATATAGATTGTGTATCGGTTTTAGAAATAAAGTCAGCAGTACAATATATGCAACATTTGTCTTCCTATAACTTTCTAAATCTATGAATATTTCTGAATCTCTGGTATTTCATTTTCCTTTTATTGTTGTACATTTATTTTATTTTCTATTTGGTTTTCATATATAACAAGCAACTTGTGCACTTTGAATTATAATTTGTAACTGTTTTCCTACTATGTCACATTTGCTGTAATTGTTTGTAAGTCTGTTGCGTTTTGCTTAATAAAAAAAGTAGTGGATAGTTTTTGCCATGCGCGCCCGAACTGAAAGCATGAATCAGAGCCGTTCTCTTAATACATCCATGATCAGACCCATAGATATAATGGATATCTATGATCAGGCACCTCTGTCTGCATAAATGTTGGAGACGCACGACGTACTGTACGTACAGGCAAACGGGTATCTACGCCACTTTGGATATTACGTCCGTTCCTGTCCAATGAGAACACTGATCAAGTTACTACTTTTTTAATGACAGCTGCACGGTGTAAATAGGTCCTACATCTAGTACGTTTTCCAACGGTAAGGTATTTTTATACTATTCCATGACACTTGTTAAATTCACTTGTTGTAGTCTTTTTTTCAGTTTAACAAAATGTATTTAGCGAATAGATCTATTCTGCCGACACTGGATCGTCTTGTACAGTAGCTGAGACTTTGCATGGCATAACCTAGAGAATCACAAGAACTGATTCATAGCATGTTGATAGTGACTGCGTCACTGTAAATGGTTTAGTATATTCATAAATCCTAAAACATAAACAGTCTACATAATAATGCAGGTTGATCGGATTTGAACTGATGTTTCTTTATTATTCTACCCAGATGGCCATGGCTCTGGCCGATAGAGCACTCGGGGCCATTATTGGGTCAGCTGTAGCCGATGCAGCAGGTAATATTTCCTAAGTCGCATTACGAGTCATATTACCATAAGATTGTGATGAATAACACCATTCGTTTTTTATTCTTTGAATTCAGCAGCCACTAACAGCCGGTCACGGGGTTCGATTGTTCTATAGACTTTGGATTTTAGAGTTCACATGACGTCTCTAGCAAATTAATTAGACATACAGAGAAGAATGTATAACGCACACACTAGGCGTTTATATTCTAAAAACTACTGTTGTTTGATTGTATTGGGTGAATCCTCTCCCATCCCTTGCTGTTTGTGTATACAGTAAATGACATGCACACATTGGTCATGAGTGTGGCCTTAAATATGTTAAATATGTTGTTGTGACTGCGGTGAAAATAGTTTCAGGTTGGAGATTCGACAGAAATTCGGTTCTTTAAATCTCAATAGCTCTTAAACAAAACGTTCAATCAATTAATTGTTTGTGCTACTTTGAAGAAAAAACCCTCTAGAATGTTGCACAGTCGTTATTTAGCCATTTTTGCTACAATCGAAAATATTTCGAGTCAAGGAGTTTCAACAGCTCTGTACCGAAGCAGACAACAGAGAGCGAGGCAATCTTAGCGCTGGTAATGGGCGCGTTCAGTGTGTCATGAAAATGAATCCTTCTTCATTTCATAATCAAGCTTCAATAGCTCCTAGAACGTCTGTACAAGCTCTATAAAAATGATATTTTCTGACTCTGTGGAAGGTGGAGAACAATACACACCTTTTTTTTTTAAATGCATAACACTTTTTGCCAAAATGTTTGAGCTTCAATAGCATTTTCAGTGAGTAAGTCATGACTGAATAAATCATATATTCTGACTCGGGGGAAGGTGGAGAACGATGCACACCTTTTGTTTTTTTTAAAAAATGTATAAAAATTTTGGCCAAAATTTTTGAGCTTCAATATCTTTTTCAGTGAGTAAGTCATGACTGAATAAATCATATATTCTGACTCGGGGGAAGGTGGAGAACGATGCACACCTTTTGTTTTTTTTAAAAAATGTATAAAAATTTTGGCCAAAATTTTTGAGCTTCAATATCTTTTTCAGTGAGTAAGTCATGACTGAATAAATCATATATTCTGCCTCGGGGGAAGGTGGAGAACGATGCACACCTTTTGTTTTTTCAAAAAAATGCATAAAAAATGCATAAACATTTTTGTAAACATTTTTGAGCTTCAATAGCATTTTCAGTGAGTAGGTCATGACTGAATGAAACATATATTCTGACTCGGGGGGAAGGTGGAGAACGATGCACACCTTTTGTTTTTTCAAAAAGATGTATAAAAATGTAATTGTCCTTAAACAAGCTACAACACAGCCCTGCTGCTTACGGTTCCATTGTGTTTGGAACACAAGTGTAGGTCTTAACCAGGGACGTCACTAGAGGTTTATGGATGGGGGGCTAACAATCTATGGCCTCTACTAAGGGTTCTAGGGGCATGCTCCCCCAGGATTTTTTAATTGCCCCAAAATGTTAATGTGCCTCTCCTTTTGCATGACCCTTCAAGTTAAGTCCAAACATTAGATAAAATAAACAGTAGGTGAGTGAAACCCTCTTATCCTACTGTACTTCAGTCTTGCTAAATCACTTGGTTTATTTCTATGGTGGGAAGCCTTAATGCATTTTGCACAATCAACCTCACAGCTGTCATGTTTTTGTCCATTTTCAGCCATGTTACCTATCCTAGTGTTATTTCTCTTGTACTGCCACTTTAAAAAAAGCTACCTCTTTATTTTAAACCATATTTGCACTGAGTGTACATTGTTTTTTCATCTAACCTAATACCATTTCTATGTGTACATAACTGTTTACCTGAAGGTTTGTACTTTATGTTAAACTTAATTGCAAATCTCACTCATGAAAATCATTTTGTTTATTTATGAGCATGTTAGGCCTATCTCATCAAAAACAGACAAATAGTTTTTTTTCTGTGAATTTTTTCCGATTCTCATGCCTTCTCAATACCCACTTACCCTGCCTTGTCGGCAGCTCCGCAACTTCTCGGACATATCTGTGGGATAGAAACAGACCAATTTTAACTGAAACCTTAAACATCTTTCTTTCTAGTTGATCACTACCCTCCATCAGACCAGCGTCCTCAGCCCTGTCAGCCTGCAGCTTCTTTCTCATATTCTTGCCTGTTTTGACAAGTTTTCCAGTAACTCAAGGCTTAATGGGTGACCAGTCCATTCAAATGTTGTATGTCTGAATGGGTAAAATCTTTGTTTCTCATCTGACTGACCTTCATCAGATCTGCCAGCACCACCTCTTTAGAATAACATTATTACATCCATATCTACAATTCAGTAGCTTCACGTTTAGTAACTGAGGGATACACAATAGCATTCTATTAATCACTAAGGTTATGGTTTCACAAAGATAAACTGTTTAGAAACAATACTCTATGGCAGCCCTATTCATATCTAGCCCTCAAACCCTGTTCCACTCCGTTTATTCATTACAACACTCTAATCTGGGACTTATTTAGACCTGGTACACCAGGTGGGTGTAATCATTAATAAGGTAGAACAGAAAACCAGCAGCCTCCGGCCCTAGTAGGGTAGGATTTGAATACCCCTGGTCTATGGGAACTGTGATATGATTGTTTGATTTGAGTTGTCAATAACGTAATGTCTGTCTCACCTAGCCTTCAGTCTCACTGCCAGTGGAGTTTCTTCACCTCACGTATGTTAGACCTAAAGATAGCTAGCTAGCTAAAGTTAAATAACAAGCAAATAACTTTAACTTGATACCTGGCTTATGGACTAATGAAAGAGAGAGGAAAAAATGCACATTGTTAGAAGCTACACTTTAAAATCCTGTCAGAAAGAACCACAGAAAAAAGCCCTAAAATAGCCCTAGCGACGTCACTGGTTTTAACAGTGTCCATGCCGTGACTTAGAAAAAACACTAACGCTGTCTCCTATAGCCCAACCTCTGCACTGGGTGTATGACCTGGACAAGCTAGAAGGCTTTTTACATGAAGCCCCTACACCTGAATTCAGACCCATATCAGCCAACCCTTTCTACCGCCGTGATACTGGGAGTCAGAGTTGCTATGGAGACCAGGCATTTGTGCTGCTGGAGTCACTGTCGGAATGTGGAGGTAAAATATTCTGTCATGTTCCTTTATGCTTATTTCTATTCAATTAACATTTGTTCTATTATCTTTCTAGTATGTTCTAATTGTGACGCACTTTTTCTGACTGTGTAACCGTTCTCATGGTGAGCTGAGATTGTTAAGCCACATAATCTTCACCGATTCAGAGGTTATTGTTTGGTTCTGATGTGTTTAGGTCTGAATGTTGATGATTTGAGGAGAAGGATGTATAAATTCTTTGGGCCTGGGTCGGAGTATGACACGCCAGCCAACGATCCCTACAGGGACAAGAGTGGTGAGGAAAAAACACTTCATTCATTCTGAAGAGAATGAATACACACTTCACCGAGCCTGACATGTAGGATAAATATAGTTACATCTGAAATACAACAAACATGACATGTAGGTTAAATATATCTTAGTTAAATCTGAAATACAACAAACATGACATGTAGGATAAATGTAGTTATATACTGAATACAACAGACACAACACCAATGGGCCAAATGTATTTAAAAATGAAATACAACAAACATGACATGTAGGTTAAATATACCGTAGTTACATCTGAAATACAACAAACATGACCACTAGGTTAAATATAGCTAAATCTAAAATACAACACACAGATGACCAGACTGCTGTACGTGTATTTATTATTAGCCAGTAGATATCTGACAATCTGGTCCCTAACTTTAACCATGATATCACCCTAATACCTTCTGTGGCTGGGAAAATTTTGATGACATTTTTTCCCCCATTTTTTCTCCCTGCCCAGTTCCGACTAACCCTGCCTTTTCGGCAGCTCTGCAACTCCTTGTACAGATCTGTGGGTTAGCGAGGGGTGCGCATACCCTTTCATCCAACCACATGTTTATCCAACCTCATGTTCATCTAATCACATGTTGCCCAGCCCCTAATTTCTTTCACACTGTTCACCTAACACAGAAGCCTTTAGTCAGATCATGTATGGGATTATTATTATTACGTTCACCAACTAGACTTCCACGACTGAATTTTCAGGCGCCCGATCTGGACACAGAGTTGCTGGAGAGCGATGTGGCAGGATAGATAATCTAAATTATCTAACACAAATCCTGGGCAGCGCTATGCCAATTTGCGCTGCCTTGTGCAGGATGGCAGAGGAAAGTCAGAGAACCCAGAGTCAGGTTCGAACCACTGACTACCATGGCGTAGACTGTTTTGCAAATGCGGACCCCCCTGTGCCTGGGAAACTTGTCCCTAACCATACATGTAATTATAGTCGAAAACAAATGAAAATACATTGTCTGTGTCATCTAAGGACCAAGAACTCAGTTGCCAATTGAGGGACCATGGAGACATGCAAGTATAAAGAGCTTCATCCGAAACATGGACGCTGGCAAGGATGAAACAGGTGAACAAAAACACCAATAAACTGTGAAAAGAGGAAAGGTTAACCATCTGTAACCATGTGTGGTGCATCTCTGATTGTTGTTGTCCAGGCTGTGAAACAGACAATCAGCCAGATGGGATAGCCAAGCTGGCCCCCATTGTAGCATTTTACGCGGGGAAGCCAGACATGTTGGAGAAGGTGGAGGATGCTGTCCGCGTCACACAGAACAACGATGTGTGCGTGGCTGATACTCTGGCAGCAGCTAGGTGAGTTTAGTGACAGTAGTGTTCTGTGACATCATGGTACATATTAATATGTCCTTAAGGAACACTCCATCTCAACTCCAATTTAAATTATCAGTAATTACGTAATTTAAGTTTTAAGGAAAAGAAAATTTCCACAATGTGCATTCTGGACTCAAAATCCCTTTTAATGTAAAAGAGACAGATAATAAACAGAGGTTTAGTATACCATTCCAGAAAATGATTGGTGTTTTAAAACCAACATGACATGTCCCTATTTTCAGGATACTGGAGCATTTCATGCTTAACGGTCCCAGTGAGAACGTTCTGGAAGCTGTGGTGGATCTGCTCACTGACCCTGACAGGAAACAACCACAGGACCAGGACAAAGCTGTGGTTGGTATGTGACACTTATGTTTCACGGGATGATCGAACACTGTTTCAGATCTGATGATTTTACACAAACACTACATTTGAGATGTGATGATCTAACACTACAAATGTACCTCATCTAATCTTGTCAGTAAAGTGTGAAACTTCCCGCGTTTTTCCACAGGTGGAGGTTTTTCTAAGGTAGAGTTTTTGGCCACCAGGTAGCATCGGTGAGCACAACAGTTGTTAATCCATGTTCGGCAAACAGTAGAAATGCGAGGTTGGCCGTTACAGCCGCGGATTAGGCAAATAAACCACAGCTTTATATTCTTGTCATAGCTTGTAAATCGGACATGTTAGCTAAATTTGTGAGATTCTAAGCTTTTTGCACATATCAGACATTTCTATATACAGTAACAGTAGCATTTGTGTGAAAAGTAGTTCTGACCAAGTACTGCATTAAGAACCCTGGGTGTCCCATTGGCAGGACACCGCTCCTTAACAGTTAAAACATGATGTCTGTTTAAATACAAATATCTCAAAAACATGATCCGTTTGTATACAAATATATCTAGTAAACGTTGTGATCAGGTCACACAATGCACAGTAGAAGCTTTTATAGAACATTTTTTAACGGTCTACCGCCACTCCTCATCCGTCACTTAATGTATCATACTTTGACGCGGTATGAGTGCCTCAAAATTAGATGAGGAACATCTGTACGTTTCAGATGTGATGATCTTACACTGTGTTTCAGAGGGGATGATCTAACACTGTGTTTCAGAGGGGATGATCTAACACTGTGTTTCAGAGGGGATGATCTAACACTGTGTATCAGAGGGGATGATCTAACACTGTGTTTCAGAGGGGATGATCTAACACTGTGTTTCAGAGGGGATGATCTAACACTGTGTATCAGAGGGGATGATCTAACACTGTGTTTCAGAGGGGATGATTTAACACTGTGTATCAGAGGGGATGATTTAACGCTGTGTTTCAGAGGGGATGATGATCTAACACTGTGTATCAGAGGGGATGATCTAACACTGTGTTTCAGAGGGGATG
>JACXGM010027454.1:0-14478 GCA_016801145.1 Umbra pygmaea | reverse complement strand
AGAGACAGACAGGAGAGATATACAGAGACAGACAGGAGAGAGATACAGAGACAGACAGGAGAGATATACAGAGACAGACAGGAGAGATATACAGAGACAGACAGGAGAGATATACAGAGACAGACAGGAGAGATATACAGAGACAGACAGGAGAGATATACAGAGACAGACAGGAGAGATATACAGAGACAGACAGGAGAGAGAACCAGAGACAGACAGGAGAGAGAACCAGAGACAGACAGGAGAGATATACAGAGACAGACAGGAGAAATATACAGAGACACAAACAGGAGAGATATACAGAGACAGACAGGAGAGAGATACAGAGACAGACAGGAGAGATATACAGAGAGACAGACAGGAGAGATATACAGATGTGTGCATCCAACATCAGACTAAACAACAACATACTTGAACACAACTCCTTGTGTAAACAAACAAACCCAACAAATCTGTGATCTGTATATATAAAACAGAGAAACACCCCTTACCACCTTACCAGTAGAGTTTGGAGCGCTCCACCAAGGCGTAGGCATCTCGGTCCTCGATGACCACCTTACAGCTCAGACACACAAAGCACTCTGGGTGATACTTGTATTCTCCGGCCACCTGGAAGAGCAGATAGAGTTGGGTCTGTCTACTTGCTTTGAAATGTCCCATGGCATTCCAGATCCAAATCCAAGCAGAGCTGTGTATTAAGTATTAGGTTCAATTAGGTGAGCTGTACGTTATGGGGTTGCACGCTAGCCACTGGTACAGTGTGTGCAAGTGTTGTCCTCCTTGCTTTGTGATTCTGACGCGGTGAGTAATAACTGCTCCACTAAAGCTGTCTGGAATCTGCTTTATTGTAATCTGCCTCTCAGGGACCCTAGCCCTGCCTTTTTTTATGAAAACACACCTCTCGCTGACTCTCCCTTTCGTTCTGGTTCTGTAATGCATCAACGTATGCTTACTCATTCACTACTTTAGGACTTAATTCCAGTCTACTGTTGTTTTTTACATTTGTTTAATTGCGTTCTCCTTATCTATTTTTAAGACTTCTAATGATGTTTTAGGTCATATTTAAGCAAACATATAGAAACTTCTAAAGGGCACGCAAACTTTCCAGCACCACTGTATATTATATTTTGGTTACTGTGCTGAGATGCCAGGTTCCCTCTGGATGAATTCAGACAGAGATAGCATAAGGAACGTGATATTAATGAAAACCTGTAGTCTTTGAAGTTTGATAACATTTTCATTCCCTGTTCTTCATTGTAGGCTGCTATAAGTAAGAGACTAGCCAGGGATCTTGTTGGTGTTGCAGGCAGCGGTTTGATGAGATTGTGGGATGTAAGCCATGTGTGTGTGTGTGTGTGTCTATGACCGCCTAACTCAGGCTGGTGCATCAACACATTGAGTCAGAAACAGCCTGAGGTACCTCCAGCAAGACACGCACGGCTGTGTCATAGTCACAGGTGTGAGCGACTGTGTGTAATCAACATGACACCAGGGGCACACTGTTCATTTTCTAACAAAAGAAGGGGCCTTCACAAGCCGTCAAATTCAAGATGGTTTTCTACTTGCGTCAGACCTGTCAAATGTGCCTGCTGCCGAATAGAAGTAGGCACACTTACTTAAATGAAAATATGTTTTCCCCAAACTCCTCTTGAAAGAATAAATGTGGTTTTGTGCCATAGCCAGTCTCGCAAGCACACAACAGCTATAGGAGGCATGCACACTGCTCTGCTCTACTGAAAATCCAAGCAGACGTAGGGTTTAAGGTGTGTTGGTTCGGCTGCTTGGTAAAAGAAGGCTCCCAGCGTAACTTTGCCAGAAATACTTGGCTGAGTTCAGAGCCAGTGTTGCCAAGATCAAAAAGAAAGGCCCATTATGTGTATTGCTTACTGGCGAACATACATTTTGGGACCCCATTTAACACAGTTAAAGAGAAATTACCATTTTGAGGCCTGCAGTTGTTTGTACTATCAGCAGTTCTGGTTGCATTTCAACCTGATTTGATTGAGCCAGTAACAGTTTTAAAGCGCAGCAATTCAACCCCATGCCAATGGCAGTTATTCCAAAGGACTGATAATACAACAACAAAACAAACGTTAACTGATATCCAATCTTCATCATCTTGTCTATAGCATGACCATGATGGTTTTGTCTAATACTGGATGAGAAACAATGATTTAACCAACACAGTCAAGCTTAAACATTCTAACCTTGGCAGATACTTGAGCTTTCAAAAACCAACCCTAACAAACAGAGAGAGTATGCTGACGGTGGGAAACCTAACAGAGACCAGATTCAGGGGGCTACGGCTGCCCTCTCCAGGGTGATTACTGCTGAACCAAAACCCTGTCCTCCTGACCTCCTGTACATACTAGAGACCTCAATCACCAAGGAGATGGTGGATACAACACAGATGGGTTTAGCCTCATCTCTGGGGATTCTGCTGAAAGCTGAGATGAAGGACTAGAGAAGGGAAAAGCAGACAGTTCCCTAATTTGTACACTGGAGAAAAACAACTCTCATTACTTCACAACTCCCTGAACTTGTACCAAACAACAGTGATTTACTGAAACCTAAGACAGTGAATTAGTATTATATGACAGTGTATAATACATGGCTTCGCAGAACTGGTCTTCACACCAACACGGGCATCTTTACGGTTCATGAGATGGGAGAAACAAACTAGTGTAGTGCATCATTCAGGGCCAACCTTACAGGGAAACAGGGTCTATCATTCACATTGTGACCACGTTTATATGCACTCCAACTTCCTCTTAGAATTCAGAATCATCAAGCGTTGTGTTTTTAAGTTGAGACAAACATCTTATCTAGAATGCAAAAGTCCTAAAAGCTTGTATCCTGATTGAGAAAACAGCTTGGGATATGCTAGTTAGTCAGCTTATATGTCACGTAAACATCACGTTGTTTTGATTAACTATGCAGGCTTAGTTTTGTATACTTTTGTGAATATTGTGTAATGTTTCATCTGACTGTCAAACAAATCACATCTAAAACTACGATAGTGTACCTGGCCATGTTGAATACATCGTCATTTATTAGCTTTAGATACTTTCTCCAATAATTTAGAAAGTGTTCTGCTTATAGTATGACATTCGCAGGCTATTTGTCTGTGAAATTCTCTACAGTATACAGCTTCTCTGTCACACATTGTTGCGTCAGAAGACTAAATAATGCACTCAATAAAATGCTTTTTTATGCAAGATTTCCAAACATCTGACATTTGACCTGTTTTAAGGACATTATAAGCTGAGAAAACAGACAATAGTTTTTGAAGACTACAATTAATATTGAATGCATCTTTTCTGTGGTCAAAATACTGTCTGTATCCTAAAATCAGATACACAGAAATGTCAAAAGTAAATTAAGAATTTAACTTGAGTAGAAGTGGAGACACAATGCATACCGACTCCAGTACAAGTGATAGGTCGTGCCAGAGTTGGTGACGGTGGTCTAAGCTCTCGACTTGGTGATGGTGGTTCTCGTCCCGGCCCCGCCACTGTCTGTGCCCTTCCTCTCTGTCTTCCCCTACAGGCCTGTCTCACTAGCCTATGCTTCCTACTGTTGTCATACATTTAAAAAAAGTCACTTATTGGATTAATAATTAAGTAACTCTGAAAGTATCTAATTTTAAATGTAATTAAGTATCAAATACTGCAGTTTCTTTTGCTATTAATCTATGTTTGAGATTAATTAGTTACAGTTTTACTCTAGTCCGGAATATTTTCTTTCCAAGCTGCCTTTTTTGAGGAAACACAAAGTGTCCAAATACAATAAGTACAATATGGCTTGAATTGGCTTGAGAATGTGATTTCCATTCAATTACAAACACTTGTAGTGTGAAACAAAGGTAAAAAAATGTAATAATCAATGACAGTATTCCTTACAGAAAAATGATTTCTGAAGCTATTTACTTTTTTCCAAAATGTATGATCTACTTTTATGGGGTTGCTAGCTTATGTTAGTTACTGATTGATATGGGCTAGGTTAGTTATACATGCTATGAACTCAGGCAGACTGCTGCAGCTCTTTGACAGTTGTTGCGGTGATAGCTTAGAATGCAGACGGGAGGTGGTTGTGGTTTCACATTGGACTGTCTTTGATTTACTCAAAATTAAATAGGAGGATTTCATGTTTGCAAAATTAAGTCACAGTGAGATATCAATGACTGAATTCAAAGCTTGTATTTTTCTTCCAACATTACAATAAAATTAAAGGGGTTTGGGGAAACAATCGAGTAAATCTATTAAATGGTATTGAATTAAAAGGTGTAATCCTGGCAGACACATAAATTCTCAAGTACAGATACCTTCAAAAATACTTCACTACAGTAAGAAATTATTAATATCATAAAAAGTGTATAATTTGTAAAGAGATTTAAAACACATTGTGTCTTAGTGGGGCATCTCACCATGGCAGGTCCAGTCATGAGCAGACAGCAGCCGTGACACAGCTCTCCAAACTTCTCCCAGTAGTGTTTACCACAGTACAGCCTTCCGTCCTTCTCATAGTACAAGCAGTTCAGATGGTCGCAGCACTCTGAGCACCTGTGATTGGGAAACACACCTGATGAATAATTTAATTTTTCTTCCCTTCCCTTTCCAATTCCCGATAAGCCTTGTCGGCAGCTTCGCAAATCTTTGTACACATCATCCAACCACATGTCACCGAGCTGCCGGTTCTTTTCGCGCTGCTCATCCAACACGAAAGCATTTTAATCAGATCATGCATGAGATGATTACGTTCACCAACTATACTTCCGAAATTTAATTTACAGGCACCCAATCTGCACACAAGGAGTCGCTGGAGAGCAATGTGGCAGGATAGATAATCTGATTTATCTATCCAAAACTCCAGGGCAGCGCTATGACAATATGCGCTGCTTTGTGCTGGAGGTCCGGGGAATGTCAGAGAACCCATAGTCTGGAACGAACCACTGACTTTCATGATGTAGACGGTCCTGCAATGCAGTGACTTAGCCTGCTATACAAACATAAAATATACAACAATAGACCTACAAAAGGAGTTGCTAGAGAGTGGTGTGATGAGCTCCTCCTGACCAACTCTACTCCTGCCCAGTCCGGGAAATACTGTACCATGGTTGAACCATTTGGTTTCAAGATTATTCTGAAGAATTGCTACAAACATTTAGGGGTATCATTTTACAGACATCTAGTATTAAGTATTAATAATTACATTTTCAACAGAAATCCTATTGAACAGATATTTCACTCACAATGGCCCGTCGTAAGCCCTATTTTCACAAGCTGAGAGTTTGAAACAAGCTACATCAGAAAAACCAATAAAATTATACAAACAGCATTTGACAAAAACAAAAAATACTGGGGGCTTTACATGCAGTCTAAATCTGGTAAAATTGGAAATATCATTGTTGAACCAACACCTAAACAGTTGACTAGTCTGTACACTTTCCCTCAAAATATCCTCTTGTACAGATAGTGTGGAGGAGAAAGTATCCATTAGTAAGAGGGCCTGGTAGATGCTTCAGGCCTTGGTGATGTCAGAATGTTGCCAAAAGAAAGTAGGTAAGCTTGTTCCTGAGACGTGTTACATCTTGTGTCTGGCAACAATGTGAGAAGAGTGTGACTAGCGACTGCAGTGTTACCTGTGCTTTCCCAGAAAAACAAAGTGTCAGGCAGTAGACTTTGAAACACTTGTCAAAACCACTGTCCAAAATAACAGCTACCAACACCTGCCCTGCCTTTACACAGCCACATTCTAACATCTTCATATTATGTTCAAGTTCTTTTTAAGACTGAAGCGTCTCTCTCGCAGAAATCATGACAACCTTTTACATCCTGGAGGGAGGATCAACGGAAATTGGAGTGACGGCACTAAATTGTCTAAAAGTCTACTGGACTGGTGCTAGATTTAAAACACTATTTAAAATACTATCCCGAAATTTACTGAACAAAAAACGTGTTCCTTCAGACAATGGTAGATTTAGCTTGATTCATTATGCATTTAGAGTATAAATAAATATAAAATAAATTATTGTTTTGTGGAATACTTAAAAATATATATATTATAATTACAGGTAGCCTGAACAGTACTGCATGCACAGAGCCAGGCCACACACCCTAACATACTTTTTTGACATCATATACACTAGCGTTCAAACGTTTAAGGTCACACAGGAATTTTCATGTATTTTGATAGAAATTAATCAGCAAGTTGACATTACATTGATAAGAAATGATTGTCAAATCATGTTTAATTATACAGATGAGCTAAAAGACTTAATCATTAGTACAATAATTTCTCTCTCTGAAAATGTACTATTTTTATTGGTATTTGTGACTGCTCAACTGTAAAAGACACAGGGCTCCGTTGATTCTCTATGTACAAATAAAAAACAAATAAAAAAATGGCTGCTGAAAAAATCGCTTTGCAATTATAATTTATAAATCAGTCATTTTTCTACAATGATAGCCATTTGAAACATTTGTGAATTAAAGTATGAATTTCTTCAAAAACATGCAGATGTCTGGGTGAACCAATCTTTTGAATTGTTCACAAATTAATTAACAAATGTTGTTTTTTCCCCCTTCTAATTCCCACTAACCCTGCCTTTTCCGCAGCTATGCAATTCCTTGGACAGCTCTGTGGGATGGCATGGAGCGCTTACATGGTTCATCCAACCAAATGTCGCCAAGCTGCAGAAACCTATAGTCAGATCACGTACGGGATGACGCTCACCAACTATATTTCCGTGATCGAATTTACAGGCACACAATCTGCACACAGCACTGTTGCGAAGGAGGATTCAGCTTAAATTATTAAATTTAAATTAAATTATTTAAAACAAAATATCATATTAAATGATAAACCAATGTTGAAAAACCATGAAAAAAGAGAGAAAGATTGAAGATGATCAACTGTAAGGTGTATGTTTTACATAAACCACGTAAATAAATACTTGCTGGATATTAAATTCTTTCTCTCATTATCTTTAAGATACTTTTGAACATGCAAATTTGCAAAAACAACTACAAGAAACTAAATTGAGTCTTCCTTAACATCATATCTAGTTTCACTATCTAAAATAACACTAGGGGCCAGCTATGAGTGACTTAACAAGCTCTGTGAGTTCTTTCCATAACCAGGAAAGGTACGGTTGACTACAATGTCTTGATACTTCTTCACTACCTACTGGTTAACTACCTAATGCGCATAATGCACACAATTTCCTACATAGTGGTAGAACCGTATAAACTCAAATATATAGACCTTGAAGATGTTAAGGAAAGCATTTATTTGAAAAATATTATTTATATTTGATAATGGCCACAAATATTGCATCAATGTGCCTCTGACATGTTAGTAATCACATTTGCTTGAGTAATTGAAATAATACCAGCGACGTTCAAGATCGTTATGCAAATAAACACGACCCAGACTTATCAGTTTTGAGGAAGAAATTCCTCTCTGGAAGATTAAGAAGGTATGGTGTATTACTGGTTTACAAATGAATGTAGTTCATATTCTAGTTGAATGTGTGAAAAAAGAACAGCCTACACAGATGAAAGCAGGAATAGGTAATCAGGAACAAAGTGAAACAGGATTTCCGGGCCTTCTGGTCCTCAGAGGGGTGCTGAGGGAAACCAGAGGGGTGCTAAAAGGCTGTCAGATAAAGATCACATTAGTGAGAGCAGCACTCCATGGAACAGAGAACAGGCCCTTGGAATGACGACTCAAGAAGTTACAAAGAAGTGTTTTTCTTCCTCTAAACACGGAGCACCAGTTTAGTGTGTTGAACAATTGTTGGTCAGTGGAGGTGCCTTAAGCCTGCAGTATACTAGCTGTTCCCTACCTGATGCGTGCCAAAGTGACGTCAAAATGTCCTAGATTTTGCTGGCGCGTGGGGATTTAAGCTTGCAGTATACTACAGCTTTGCGACCTCGCGTCCGACAATGTGATGCCACGGGAGCGCCGTAACTATTTATACTCGCGCGCGGTGTTCAAGACACTAGTTGCAGTCTTCTCCTGAACAGAGGTGTCGCAACTGAGGAGAGGCTACCGAATTTGATATTTTTACGGACTAGAAGAAGAAGAAAAAGGTAAACGATGGCAGCAGCATTGACGCGCCCTAAATCTCAGCATTGATGGCAGCAGCATTGACGCGCCAGGTCGAGAACAGCTAGTTTACTGCAGGCTTAATGGCGCGCAAGCAAGGGCGCGCACCACTCTTTTTCAGTACCGCAACAAAGCGGAAACAGGAAGCATGGACGAGTTCAAGGGCACAGTAAACAATTCATAATAACACAGTTAATGGTTCATAATAAAACCGTATATGGTTCATAACAACACAGTTAAGATCATCTTAGCCACTGTTGACATTAACGTCAATGCTGCTGCCAGTTCTACCATCGTTTAGCTTTTTCTTCTTCTTCTAGTCCATAGAAATATCAAAGTCGGTAGCCTCTCCTCAGTTGCGACTCCTCTGTTCAGGAGAAGACTGCAACTAGTGTCTCGAACACCACGAGCGAGTATAAATAGTTACGGTGCTCCCGTGACATCACATTGTCGTGCGCAAGGTTGGAAAGCTGTAGTATACTGCAGGCTTTAAACTCAAGCCCAGGCTTAACCTCAAGCCCAGGCTTAACCTCAAGCCCAGGCTTAACCTCAAGCCCAGGCTTAACCTCAAGCCCAGGCTTAACCTCAAGCCCAGGCTTAACCTCAAGCCCAGGCTTAACCTCAAGCCCAGGCTTAACCTCAAGCCCAGGCTTAACCTCAACCCCAGGCTTAACCTCAACCCCAGGCTTAACCTCAACCCCAGGCTTAACCTCAACCCCAGGCTATCACAGTGCCTAGAAGGCTGGCCCAACATCCATTTAAAGTTGTCATTTAGGGAGTGGTTGGAAAACTTTTGTTGTCTTTTAATTTTAGCGAATCAAAAAAGTCGCAAGGTGTGGCATCAAACTGACCTGTGTGTCTGGCATTTGATCATGTAAACAAACACTTTGATTATATCCAGGCTAGCCTGAGCCAGCCATTTACAAATACAAAAGAGTCGCTAACCAGCTAATAGCCTACAACACTTTATCACAATGAAACCTGTATGTCATTGTGTAAAGAGCCAGAGTGTTTTTGTTTGACAGTCATGGAAACAGGTAGGAGACACAAACACAGCTACTTGTGCGACAGGTGTGGAGAATGGTTTGCCTCAGACGTGTGTCACACAGAAGCTCAAGGTGTGCAGCAAGGAAACAGACTTTCACTCTAAACCTAAAGAAAAACTTGGCCTTGTTGAGTCAGAGTGTATCCTCCCTCACTGAGATACTCAAATATAAGATTGGTTGGTCACAGTGTGTTGGGATAAGGAGTAACTAGAGACTACATCATTGTCACTAAACAATTGAAGTGGAAGGACCAAGACTGAAATCATCAGACCTAAAAATCCTGTGGATCAGGATTAAGTAGAAAAGAAAAACAGAGGGCCTATCCTCCCAACACCATGGAATAACCTGCTTTGACAAACAACCATGGCTTACTCATATCCTTAATTCCACATTACCAGTGGAAGGCCAAAGTTAACGCCTCTTCTTAGTGCACAAGAACCTTCTAGGCAATGCAGCTTAACCTAGTCAGAGAACTATGGTACACAGGGAGTGTTCCCCTTTCACAACACATAAACCCTTATCCTATGGTGTGAGTCTATTGAGACTCCATGTTACACTATTGATTCTATTGTCATCAAAAGGAGGCTGCGTAGAGAATTACTACAGGAAGTTTCTCCTAAAATGCTGAAAACTGACACATGCTGAATGTCTTTCAGAAACTGCAAGATTTTTTGGTACTGTTTCCGAAAATGTATTTTGTAATGTTTGATACTGTCAAAGATTTTGCATAGAAACATAGGGCGTCATTTGTTTCAGAAGCCTAATAAATAGGTATCTCTTCATAAATACTGAAGCGGCTTTGAATAAGTGAAGGGCAGAAAGAAACAAACATCAATAGGCTGTATATCTATAAAAATATTACATTATTTAATAATGTGGGCTACATATGGGTCACTAAGTGTTATTACACTCCTTGTCAATGTCTTAGTTTATCCTCTTTCATTTTGTTTATATTCAAGCAAGTACAACTATTAAATACATTTTTACTATTATTACAGTAATGAACATTTGAGATCAATCGGTGAACGTCAGGACATTAAAATGTCACAGCCCGAAAGAGCATAGTGTGTAAGTAATGCCACATCACTCCTCCATTCATACATAGCCTAGGCCAAAAGAATTAGGTAAAATAAATTAGGTCCATTGCTGAAAAAAAATGCATCAGCATTGTTGCCATGTTTCCCTTTGTGCATATTTCATAAGACAAAAAAAAGACTGCAAAATAAAACAAAGCTGACTGCAATGTTAAATCACTGGCCTTCAGACCTCTGTGTGAATCAGACATTAAGTGTTAGACATATAGGGAGACAGCATATTATACAAAAACCTTACATTATATCTAGATGCCTTTACACAGTGCCTGAAATATGTCTAAATGTTCAGTAATACAACATATTGTAATGAAACATTGCAGTAAGCGTGGCTCTAAAGCACAAATTCCTACAGAAAGGTAAAGAATATCAACACTTCAATTCAAAAACATCAAGCACTTAATTAACACAGCTCAATTCAACATGTTTCCCCTGCTAATTGTTATTTTGATCAATAACATCAGCTCTTTTGTAGTGCTGAATTAATTGAAAAGAACCATTAGTGAAAGAATGATCACAATTGTGTTACATAATCACTAGACACTGTATTCAATACGGAAGGTAAAAGTACTATCATTGTCATTAAAGTCGGAAGGCTTCACCCAATAACAATGAGTGAATTGGTTTTACATTCCCCAGTTGGGAGAAAGACAATTTAAACGTGATCTTTTCAGAAATAATAACAATTTAAAAAGGTAAACCTTTCCAAGATACATTGAATTAGGTACAGTACATTCATCCCTTGCAATGTTTCCGTAGGCAAAACCTTTGTAATTAAGCTGATGCTCTGTTCAGGGCTTTACCGATAAAGTCAGATGTTAACATACACCTTAGCCAAAGACATTGAAACTGAGTTGTTCACAATTCCTGACTTTCAATCCTAGTAAAACTCCCTGTCATAGGTCAGTTAGAATCACTTCTTTATTTTAAAAATGTAAAATTTCAAAATAATAGCAAAGGGAATGATTTCTCAGCTTTTATTTCTTTCATCACATTCCCAGTGGGTCAGAAGTAGAGGTCGACCGATATGGGTTTTCCAACACTAAATAGTACTTAAGATACAACAAATTTCTCAACAAAAATATTTATTGAACACTTGAACACCAATCTGCACTTTTATACTTACATTAAACATGTATAATGTAAAAACATATTGTATACATAAAGAAAATGGGTAAGAACTAAGAAAAAAAATTACTTCACTTTGACAAATAAACTTTTTAACGAAAAAATTAAGTTTTGTGCACTTAGCAGCATTTATCCAACATCTGAGAACAATAAAATAAATTGACCATTTTAACAATAGTAGCAACCGGCAGCTTTTCTTTGTTTTAGGTCTGAATAAAAATGAATACAGTAACACTTGAACAGAACAAATCTTAATGCAGCTTCACTTCTGCTACTTAATCATTTAAAATAAAAAAGTATTGAAGTTACTAAGTGAATAAAAAGTTAGCAGCATTAGATAATCTACTTAAGTGCAATTGACTTAGCAGCGCCATCTCCTCATTTCTAAGGGAAGGAACATTTTTAAACAACAATACAGAAAGAATTGTGCATCATATCATACTTAGTTTTGACCGACTTTGAGGCACCATAGCTCCGGCTGTGTTTATCCCACAGAGATGAGTCACCACTTATTATTTTTGTCTGATCTTCCCCTTTCCAACGGTAAGCGAGATAATTGCATTCGCCCACCAGAGTGTCAATTGACTTTGAAGGGTTAATCGGCTTGATATTGGCCGATGCCGATTATGTAAAAAATGACCAAAAATCGGCCGATTAATCTGCGTACCGATAAATCGGTCGACCTCTAGTCAGAAGTTTACATTAGTATTTATTTAGAATTTCTTTTAATTGTTTAACCTTTGGCCAATTGTTTCGCGTCATCGTTCACAAGCTTCCCACAATAAGTTGGGTGAATTTTGGCCCATTCCTCCTGACAGAACTGGTGTACCTGAGTCAGATTTCTAGGCGTCCTTTATTGCACAAGCTTTTTCAGTTTGGTCCACACATTTTCTATTGGATTGAGGTCAGGGCTGTGTGATGGCTACTCCAATACCTTGACTTTGTTGTCTTTAAGCCATTTAGCCACAACTTTGGTTTGGGGGTCATTGTCCATTTGGAAGACCCATTTGCAACGAAGCTTAATGATGTCTTGAGATGTTGCTTAAACATACCAAAGTAATTTTCCTCATGATGGCATTTATTTTATGAAGTGCACCAGACACTCCTGCAGCAAACCACCCCCACAACATTATGATGCCACCCCCATATTTCACAGTTGGGATGGTGTTCTTCGGCTTGCAAGACCCACTCTTATTTTTTATACTTGCTTACGATTGTTTGTCCAGATGACCGTGGTACCTTCAGACATTTGGAAATTGCTCCCAAGGATTAACCAGACTTGAGGAGGTCTATAATTGTTTTGTGAGGTCTTGGCTGATTTCTTATTTTCCCATGATGTCAAGCTAAAAGGCAATGTAGGCCTTGAAATATGTCCACAGGTACACCTAAAATTGCCTCAAATTATGTCAATTAGCCTATTAGAAGCTTCTAAAGCCATGATGTACCGATAAAGCTGTTTAACGGTGTATGTAAACTTCTCACCTATTGGAATTGTAGTACAGTGAATTATAAGTGGAATGGTCTGTCTGTAAACAATTGTTGGAAATATTACTGCAGCACGATTCAATGTCACCATAAAGCACTCAAACATCTCAGTGGCATGTGACGCATACAAGATAAGTAAATACAAGTTCCTCATATCCATTTAAGAACTAAATGTCTTTACAGACATCTTAAGCCCTCACTTATCCATGACATGTATCTGAGCAAGACAAAAACATGTTGTATTTTGAAGGTCAGATCGGATACAGGGTAGATCATACTGGTCAGACAGGGTACAGCATAGGATGTCACTTAAAGGCTCAGAGACACACGTAAACAATTACTGAGACACACGTCACTCAGTTGAGTAATATCATTATTATTGTAATAATCATTATCGCTGCTATTAAGATACAGTGCCTTGCGAAAGTATTCGGCCCCCTTGAACATTTCAACCTTTTGCCACATTTTAGGCTTCAAACATAAAGATATAAAACTGTAATTTTCAGTGAAGAATCAACAACAAGTGGGACACAATCATGAAGTGGAACAAAATCTATTGGATATTTCAAACTTTTTTAACAAATAAAAAACGGACAAATTGGGTGAGCAAAATTATTCAGCCCCTTTACTTTCAGTGCAGCAAACTCTCTCCAGAAGTTCAGTGAGGATCTCTGAATGATCCAATGTTGAACTAAATGACTAATGATGATGAATAGAATCCACCTGTGTGTAATCAAGTCTCCGTATAAATGCACCTGCTCTGTGATAGTCTCAGAGGTCCGTTGAAAGCACAGAGAGCATCATGAAGAACAAGGAACACAACAGGCAGGTCCGAGATACTGTTGTGGAGAAGTTTAAAGCGGATTTGGATAGGAAAAGAAAGATTTCCCAAGCTTTAAACAAACATCCCAAGGAGCACTGTGCAAGGGATAATATTGAAATGGAAGGAGTATCAGACCACTGCAAATCTACCAAGACCTGGCCATCCCTCTAAACTTTAAGCTCATACAAGGAGAAGACTGATCAGAGATGCAGCCATGATCACTCTGGATGAACTGCAGAGATCTACAGCTGAGGTTGGCGAGTCTGTCCATAGGACAACAATCAGTCGTATACTGCACAAATCTGGTATTTATGGAAGAGTGGCAAGAAGAAAGCCATTTCTGAAAGATATCCATGAAAAGTGTTGTTTAAAGTTTGCCACAAGCCACCTGGGAGACACACCAAACGTGGAAAAAGGTGCTCTGGTCAGTTTAAACCAAAATCGAACTTTTTGGCAACAATGCAAAACGTTATGTTTGGCGTAAAAGCAACACAGCTCATCACCCTGAACACACCATCCCCACTGTCAAACATGGTGGTGGCAGCATCATGGTTTGGGCCTGCTTCTCTTCAGCAGGGACAGGGAAGTTGGCTGAAATTGATGGGAAGATGGATGGAGCCAAATACAGGACCATTCTGGAAGAAAACCTGATGGAGTCTGCAAAAGACCTGAGACTGGGACGGAGATTTGTCTTCCAACAAGACAATGATCCAAAACATAAAGCAAAATCTACAATGGAATGGTTCACAAATAAACATATCCAGGTGTTAGAATGGCCAAGTCAAAGTCCAGA
>JACXGM010027453.1:0-14478 GCA_016801145.1 Umbra pygmaea | reverse complement strand
ACGATCAATATTAACCACATTTCTCTCTCATATTGCTCATCATAACCACTGAAAATTATAAAAACAACTAACACAAATTTTATTTTATTTTTTATTTTATATTTTTTTATTATGCTGATCCGAAAAATGATCCGATCCGTGACTCTGATCCGAAAACCGATCCGATCCGTGAGTTTCATGATCCGTTGCACCCCTAGTTAATGAGTATGATTACGCTCAGACATGTCATATTAAAGTGCTGTTAGTCATTATATAAAGGGCTGCCAAGCTAGTGTGAGGTATTGAGCATTGTAAAGATGTTACTTGGAGGAATCTTTGTTTGCATTGTGAAGACTTCCTAGGAAGTTTCTCACTTTTGAAAAGTGAGTCCTTTAAGTTCGGTTGTGAATATATACGCTCAGTCTTCTGTTTCGTTGTTTAGTGTCCGTGCCACTAGTAAGAGCATGTAGGATATTAGGATTACTTATATATATTCACTTAAAGATGCAGTAGGTAGAACGGTGAAATAAATTGAAATGTGAGAAACAGCGCCCCAATTTCCCCCTCCTCTCCCCCTCATCCCCACAGCCCAAGCTTGATTGACAGCTGGGTCTCTGCTAGGTCTCTCTCACCTAAACACATGCACGCGCTGCCGGTCGATGCAGTTTATCAGTGTCTACAGAAAGCGAAGCGTACATTCTTCTACACAGACTCAGCAAAATGTAATGGACACACCACAGTAAGAAATGTATTGTTTTCTTTCGGAATATTTATATTTTATGTACATTGTCAAAGTTAGATTAGCTAGTTAGATGACTGAATATAGCCTTGCCAACGTTAGCATAGTGGTTCTGAGAGCTAGCTCTATTTAGCCAGGTTAGCCCACAGGTTTGTCAGCTTGCCTTTACTGCTTTAAGTTGGCTTAGCACATGATGAGTAAATATAAAACATAACTGAATGTGCCCAGCTTGTAATATAAAGCATTGTGTACAGGACAAACTTGGAGATTATAAAGCTGCTGGGCCGCAATCGAGGAGGCAGAAGCCTTCACTCACACGGCTGAGGGCAAGAACGTGCCAGGGTACAGCCGACCTACAGCAGGCAGACAGACGGGAGAACACTCAGGTATATGTGCAGCAGTCACCCTAATAGCCTCTTAGTCATGCCAGACCCTTTCACTATTTACTTTTGCCTCTAATGTTGACTAATTACATACCTATTATTTGCTAAACAATCAGGCCCTGATTTGAGGAATCTCTCTCGAAGAATCCCACAATCTACTGGACAGAGCCTCCACCAGAGTTCCCAGCCTATTTTCTTGCTGGTGAAGAACAATATTTCCTTGCTTACCTGAATATTATTTTACATTCATATAGCAGAAGCGGCAATTCTCAGGAAGATTTAAAATGGATTCATCTGATTCTCCCTCTCTTTGATATAAAATGTGACAGTTTTATAATATTTACTTGTAAATTCAATCCCAAATGTTATTTCATTACTTATTTTGTTAGTTAGTGTAATATATCCGACATGTAGAATTACATAAGTAAATGTAGCGACATTTGGCCAATTGTGATTTTAAAACCTTAGTATTATGGTAGCATAGTAAACAGGGATGGACTGGACATCAGGAGTTTTCTTGAAAGGCCGGTCCATTCCGGGCCGAACGGGCCGCCATATTTTACTTTGACGGCCGGTCGGCCAGTTACAGTCCAGAGGCCTAATTTATAAAACTTTGCGGTTGATTTGCGTCAGAAGTGGCGTATGGACGAAAAGTAGGACGTGCTTACGCACAGAAATATTCAGATTTATAAAACTGTGCCCACGCACATCCTACGCTGTTTTCCCTTTATAAATCACAATCAACTCTAATACGTGGCACAGCTTTTGCGGCTTCATGTTAGGCCCATATTTGGCCATAAATACTCAGTGAACCCCCTCCAAATAAATATTCATTGATTTCGAAATCCTGGCAAACACAGAGAGGAAAACCAAAAAAATAAACTTCACTCAATGTGAAGTAGAAATCATTGTTAGCGAGGTGGAAAAAAGGAGGAAAATGTTGTTTGGAGGGCACTGTGTACTAATGCCAAAAAAGGCGCTGGAGTGGCAAAATGTTGCAGATGCTGTGAATGCCGCAGCCTCAGACAGTTGGACCGTGGCTGAAATAAAATAGTGGTCAGATATCAAAGTTGATACCAAAAAGGGTCTAGCGCTTCATTGTGACAGTGTGTCTGCCACGGGTGGAGAAAATTGGTTACATTAGAGCAACATGTCTGCATCACAAATTATTTGGTCATTGGTAAAATTAAAATGCTTTCTATTAATGAAAGCATTTTCATTGTCATTCGGTGCCCTTACAGCAACATGAGTGCAGTCAATAGCACAGATTACATTTGGGAAAACAGACATAACTGCAAATTGCGCTTTGTTGTTTGCCTGTTCACCCGCTGTGTACGGAAACTTTAGGCTAATGTAATTTTGTGACAAACCTATTATATCTAATAACACATCTGGCATAACCTGGCTAAGGGTTGGCTGAGATATCCCTGACCTGTCAGCCAATTCCCTCTGGAAAGTGCCAGTCGCCTGAAATCCTGTAAGGACTTGGAATTGGGACTGGCTCGGCCCGAGGAAGTCTGAACCGGCTCATAAGCCATTCGTCCTCATTTCCCAGACAGCCTGCTTGCGGTCTGAAGATGCGTTCACTCCGAATCCTTCCATTTGCCACATTATCTAACAGTGCAAGATCAGCCATTGTGCGTCATTACGCCTTGTGATGGCATGGCTTTTTATAACCATCCATTTGATTGTATCTGATAAGCTACAGATGTAGGTATTAATCTAATTGTAAATGGGAAATAGTTCTGCGCAAATGGAATTTCTTGCTCAGACATGCGTTACGATGGAACATGTTTAAAAATTAAAAGAACTAAAGGCATATAAATGAACACTATGATTCTGTAGCTTGTGATGACATACTATGAAAACAACTTTCCATAGTTGACAATAAAGACTATCTATCCATCTATCCATTATCCATCTATCCATCTATCCATCTGTCCATCTATCCATCTGTCCATCTGTCCATCTCTCCATCTGTCCATTTGTCCATCTATCCATCTGTCCATCTGTCCATCTCTCCATCTGTCCATCTGTCCATCTGTTCAACTCTCCATCTCTCCATCTCTCCATCTGTCCATCTATCCATCTGTCCATCTGTCCATCTATACATCTATCCATCTATTCATCTGTCTATCCATCCATCATCATCACCATCTCTATCTTATCTATCTGCTCCACCAGACGGAAAAATCAACAAGAATATCGGTTTTAAACATGATTTTGTTCTGTTTACCGTATTATTTATGAGGATGATTTACATAACATGCCAATATAATTACAGAACATATTTGAGTGTTCTTTTTGAAAATATGTCTTAATTTGCATTTTCGTTATAATCTTGTTTTTTTTACTGCAGATTGATCAAAAAGGTGTTTGTGTAGGTTGTTAATTGTAAGAACGGCTTTGTGAAATCTTCATATTATTAATGAGAGGCATTATTTCGATTTCGTTACACAACGTTCTGCAGTTTCATACAGTTTCACGTGTTTCATTTATCTGCTGACGGTGTCGCCCTTTCTCATTTCACCCGATTTTGTGCGTACGCCTGGGTCAGAGCTTCCGTAAAGGACCGCACATTTCCATCAGGTTTACTTTTTATAAATTCCAATTCTTGCGTAGAGAGCGGCATATGTCTTCTTTTGTGCATATGCCATGTTTATAAATGAGGCACCTGGACGAATTAAAACAGGTGACAATAAGCTGAAATGGACTGGCTTTTGCATCCGCAGGAGTGTAAAACTGCACTCTGGCCCGGCCGTCAAATCAAGAGAGAGAGAGCTCCGCTATATTTAGATGAGGAGAAACCCAGAGTGAATGACAGATGCGGGGAGCGACAGATACAGCACGCACGCCACCCCCCCGCCGGCTGCGCCATCCAAAGTCCCGGGACGAATTTTGGTCCCAGTCCATCCCTGATAGTAAACAATAAATAGCCTACGTATAATACAATTTTTATTGAATTACTTATTTTGCTACAACATTAATATATAGCATAGGCAAAATGTTGTGAAAATTCTAAAACACATGCTAGCCAGTCACTTTAATTATTACATTACATTGCAAAGACTAAAGTTAAAAATATTTTAGGACATGATACGCATTATTTAGGTAATTCTCAGCCAGGGCTAAGGATCTTTTGTCTGAGGTTATTGGCCATTGAGCCATTGAAAGCATTCATTCAGTGAGAGGTGCTTAGCACCTGGGTTGCTTAATGCCTGAGTACCAGATAATTGACTGGATAGCAACGTTAGGAGTCATCTGATTTTGGCGGTTTAATTTGATTAATGTAAAGTACACATATTTAGGAAAAGTCAAGGAAGGAAGCCGGTGTAGCTTATAAAATCACCAATATATTTTAATCTAACGCCAGATGGCGTCTGCATTTGGCCATTCTAGGTAATCAAGCAGCCCATATATCCCCAGTGTCCAGAAGGTGGTGCACCAGACCATAAACAAACCCAATCGATACACCACAATCAACTAAAAACATGTCCATATTCAAACAATTCAAGTACGTAATAATAGTTACAGTCCTTGCCATGTTGTGACACATAATAGCTTGTAATTATACTAATTATCAAAATCATAATGATACACAAAATATTTTACTATGTTACTAGGCTAATAGAAGTGTAATAAAAATGCATTTTAATATAATATTTAATTAATTAATTTATACAATAAAAAATTACACCTGTGGTCAAAAAAGTGTCCACAGAGAAAAAAGACAGTAATTTCCAGGAACAGAAATGTCAGAGAAAGTACTTTCTATTGTATCTACTTTAAAGGGGGTGTTTATTTCATTTGCTTCTAACTTTTCATCCATCAGTGGGTTTTCTTCCTCTAATATAGCACCTTAAAGAGTGGCAATGAGGGTCAGGAGCGGAGGGGAAAGAACTCTTCCACAGTCAAAGGTTGTAGTCCTTTACTGTATCTTCTGGCATTTTCCCATCAGTCTTGCAAGGACCCTGCTCTGTGGTGCTGGACTGGAAAGAGAGCCTCGCCCTCTCCAAGGTGCTGATAGTGCAAGCGTGGCTCACCCCAGCTCATTGAGAGAAACGCTGATGCAGCAGCAACACCACAATAGGTTTCTGAATGCCTTTCTTCCAGTTCTGGGGTCTTAGCCAACCCTTATATTTGGGGCTTCCAAGCCAGCAAATTTACATTTCCCCATTGTTCTTTCTCTGTAGCGCTATTTTCACTAATACACCACTGATGAAAAACATTTTTTTTATGTTTTATGCTTATTTGGAAGATCCTTTTTCCGGCACTTTTTCCCATTTACTGTTTCAAATCTCGCTTGCTCTGAGTTGTGGCTGTTTCACAAAGTTTCTCTTAAATGTATGTGCTTATTGTTACTTGTAGTCAGTAGGTTGTCGGTTTGATTCCCAACTGTGCCAAGTGTCATTGTGTCCTTGAGCAAGGTAGTTAATCCTAAATTGCTCCAGGGGAATGTTTCTTTACATACTGTAAGTCGCTCTGGATAAGAGTGTCAGCTAAATTACTAAAATGTAATGTAAAATGTACTAAGTGTAACAATAGATAGAGTACAGATGGTGTATTTTGGATATTGGATGAATATTAGAAAAATGTATACACCCCCATACGTGCTTATAAGTGTTTGCTCTCCAATGACTACCCTAATAGGTACAGCCATTTTAAATAGGAAATTTGAAATGGCTGTTTACCCTACTCGAGTGAGTGGTCAAGTTAAACCCGGTCTTGTCCACTCACTTGAGTAGGCTACACAGCCACAGCTGGAATCACACCAGGCATGGAAAACTGGTTGCGTTCTGGCAGAAGTCTTTTTATTTCAAAAGAAATCAATCTGCACTGCTGCAGCAAATACACCGGATCTGGCAAAATGTGGATGCGGTGCGGCAGGTGTGTCACAAGAGTTGAAATTATCCAACTTGTGCGATGCTTTGCCGTACGGCACCAGAACTGAAGGTTGATTTACCACCGAGGAAGAGCTAATATGCTTTCACCTATGGGTTTATGGGATTGCAAGAAAAGCTTTGAAGGCTCATTAGAGTTTTCGTATTGTCAATAAACACTAAAATGAAAAAGCTCTTAGTAGTTGCCTTGCTGGAGGAGGACTGTTGTATGCAACGTTGTCCACCATCTTGAAGATGCGGAAGATTGATTACGATGTTGATTGCAGTGTACTGTACAAGTGTGTCTGCGTGACGGTGCCGTACGGTGATTTTTTTGCCGTGCCTGGTGATTCTAGCTTAAGGGTTTGGTTGACCCCATTGCTGTGGGTGATGCAATGTTCCATGAAGGAGCTTAGGTACTATGCCTGCAGCGTTATATACTGACAAGTATATTTTCAGCTAATTTCCAGCTTCTTACATGTCTGGCAGCTTGTAAACAATTAGCGGATATGCATAAGCAATTTTTTCATTATTAGACTAGAACATCGACCTGACGCTACATCGGGCCAACAAAAATGAAATCCAAGAATAACTTTAATTTCTAGGGCAACTTGTGCTTGAGAGGAAGGACATTGTTAAATATACATTTAGAAGTTAGTATAACTTCGACAATAAAGACGCTTGGGAATTTACTGTATATGCCTGCAAATATGCAGCTTTTCCAAAGGAACAATACCTGTAAAATGTTTAGGGACAACGTGCCACAGCTTATAGGACATATAGGGCAATTATGTTCAAATACACTAGACCATAATGTTTTATTGTCGATCATTTAATGTATTTAAGCCATAGAAAAATGAACTTAAATATATTTATACATACAAGTTATATATTTCGAAAACATTAATTGCGTTAATAAGGAGGCTCAACATTTTATGATTGTTTCTGATTTGGTCTTACTAACTTTTAACAGATTTAGGAGGTAATTTTATCACCAAAACACTTTGTGGAATACTCAAAGACCAACAATTTAGGAGTCCAAAAATTAGGAGTGACACATTCATTATTTTTAAGAATTGCTCATGATTCAGCGAGTTAGGAGCTACTTTTAGCCTTAAAATGTTTTGTGAATATGATCTTTAAATGTGTAGCTGATGGCCACTCAGATACAGTTCGCACATCTATGGGATGATTACGCTTACCAACTATAATTCTGCAATTTAATATTACAGGCACCCAGTCTGCATACAAGGAGTTGCTGGAGAGCCCCAAATCCCAGGGAGTGCTATGCAAATGTGTGTTGCCTCATTCAGAAGGTCCGGCGAAAGTTGGAAAAACCCATAGTCAAGCGCGAACCAAAGCTGTGTTTATTTTAAACATATTTCTGACTGACAGAGAAGGCACAAATTATACTTTATGTACATTTAAATTTGACTTTGATCAGGGTCAAATACAGAAAGCATAATACCTGTATGGAACAGATGGCAACTCTATCTGTGACTCAAGTGTTTTTGGCAAATTGTTGGGAAAATGTGCATTGTGGTATTAGCTCCTTATATAAACTCCCAGCAGTTATGATCACACAGGTATTTGCATGCTGTCCTGCATTTCTCCGATTCGAAAGCATCAAAGCAATGCAGAACCACAGGCAAATCCTGGCATGAGTGAGAAAGTTTAGGGAGACAGAAACACAGACAGAGTTTGCTGTGATATCACAGCATGTCTTGCTGGCTGGTTGATGAGAGAGACCCATAGAGTTGTGTTCTATATTTGGCCTACCATTCATTATCATCATCATCAGTACCACCAGCCAAAGTAATGAATCCCATCATGTGGGATGAGGAAACCCAGATCAGAAAATTCACAGTGAACAGTGGGAAGGTAGACACACACACCGGCAGGCATACACACTCACCAACCACACACACCCTCAAGCAAAGAATCACCTGCCACATACTTTTATAAACTAACGAAGAGAGACGAGGCGCACACACATTCTAATGGGGCCTGAATGTTAGATGCTTAACGAGCACTAACAGGTGCTTCTCATTAGGCACAGAAGAAAGAAAGAGCAAAGAGTTAGACAGAGAAGTGAGGGCAGCAAAGTAAGAGGATTGCAAACAATGTGCCGTTATTCCCGTGTTCTTCATTAGTATCTCCTCCACACTGGTGTTACTGAAGTCTCAGCATCTCTTTTACTCTCCTCCACTCCTACCCAATCTCCCCCTCATATCTCTCTCGCCTCATCAAGGAGAAGAAAACACAATGTGTTCACTTTGGGGGAATAGAATAGCCCCTTCGATCTCTTTCTCTCACTCTCCCATGCAGCTCCAGTCTCTCTCCCACTCTGTCTCATTACCATTCCTCTTTTCTTTATCTGCAGATCCACTCCAGGTGCGCGTCATTGACGGCGCCAAATGTAATTGCTAAAAAAAGAAACGACCAACAGGTGAAAAGAACGACACAGGCCAGCTGAAGTGAAGCACTTCTCCACATAGGCTCGCCAAACAACTGTGCGCACCACACACCGCGAAGGATGGCCTTCTTCTCTCCAGGCAAGGCATTTACATTTTGCCTCCACCTGTCCTAATTAGCCAGCTGGACCTACCTGTCACCATGGGACTGGCTCTTTTTAACCCTCCCCTCAGACGCTTGCACGTGGAGTCTTCCACACCGTTAACCATTAACTCAGACTGCGCTGACACTTTGGGGGGGGTGGAGGGGGGCGGTTCCTCATTAAACACTTTGTGTCCCGACAGAATCAATTACAGTGATGTATTGATTTGTCAGAAGGTCTCAGTGGCTCCACTAGGTCACTGGGGCTATGTGAGCCTGTGTAGGGAGGGAGAAGTAGAGGAAGGAGGCAGGGACAGAGGGGAAGGACAGAAGAGACTTGGGAGACGGAAAATGGTATGGTGGGATCGGGGAGTTTGTATGTACTGTATTTGTGTGTGTGTGCGTGACCAGGCAAGTGAAGCAGAGGGACATAAAGATAGTGGGAGAGACAAAGGTATATGTAGGATAAAGGATAAAGAGGTAGAAGGAGAGGGAGAATATGGGGACATAGTGGTAGAGAGTGACAGATTAGCTGTACTCTCCCTGGTTGAACCCATTTTCTTCCCATACCTTAAAAGTTCAACCTCCATCCTTTACTCTCCCCCATTTCTGTTAGTCCCCTCCCATCGTCCACCTGCCTAGTAGCCCCCTGATCCCAATTACTCTCCATCTGGCTGTGCTTTGATATGGTGAACATGCTCGGCAGTGTTTGGCCTGGCTGGGGGATTGGGGCTAGATGGATGCATAAGATTGTGAAGGGCTGGGGAACCTTGGATGTTGATTCACATTTTCCAGAAGGAGCGCTGCTGTCGTGTTGTGCGGGAGGAAAAACAAGCCACTGAAAGATGCATACTACCAATCCCTGTATTCATATTCTATGTGACTATGAATACTTTAATGAATCCTATAATCTGCGACAACGATTTACTCCACTAGATTTTTTATTATGATAACACGGCACTGCAAATGCACATAGTTAAATTAAATTTAAAAAAATCCAACAGTAAATGACAAATACAATTAGCATTTCAGATTAGCAAAGATGCGTGGACTTTTAATTTTGAATAACAAACTTTTATATAGTAATATTACATAAAGGTCTGCAAAACTTTGGGTTTTTTAGAGACATTTGATAGCTGTAATTTCTGATGATTTCTTCTGTGAGACTGCAAAAAAAGCATAATTTCTGAATCCTGTAGAAAAGCACAGGAATTGCAACGTGTGCATTCCACCCATACAAAGTACAGACCAGTGGATCCTAGAAGGTTCCACACTGCAACACTCAGGAAGACCTGGTTGAGAGTGACCAAAGGATTGTGCGTGATTGGTCAGGGAAGTGACAAGACACTCTGCTGGTCTCTCCAAATGTCCTCCTCCCCCTCGTCATCTGAGTGAACATGGCTGGTTACGAGCCTGCAACATCAAAGGAACCAATCAGAGAAGGCTTAACATCAAAGACAACCAATAAGGAACAGTGCAACATCAAAGGCACCAATCAGACTGGGTTGAAATAAACACATGCACGCAGGCACGCACGCACGCACCCACACACACATACACAGAAACATACTAATTCATACAGATAGAGGTTGGGGTGTAATGGTACATGTATTAGCATGAAACAATTTGGAATGGGGGATCTTGTTTTGGTCTGGACTGTGATCAAAATGAATACATAACCAAAATATATTTTTTAAGATTACGCCTAAAGTATAGTCTTTGGGGAAAATGTGTTGTAGGCCTATGCATTTTGATATGATAAAAGAATTCACATTAAAAACTGCAGCATTAATTTAACTCTCCCTAGGGGACATTTTGGCTATTCTGTTCAAACTAATAGGATCTACTGTACTGTACATGCACATTTTCATTAGGCTAGGAAATTGCCAGGAACCTCACAATATTATGTTACTTTAATTGCAGAACATGCCAATATGACATGCTCTGCAATTCAACTGATTTCATTGTGAGTTGTTGTTTGTGTTGTAATGTTCTAAACATTGCTTAACAGAGATCTGCTAGAAAAACAACAGAGCCATACATTTTTTGGGGTGGACGGTCAGAGATATAAAATTGCTGAATAAAACATAATAGCAATCATTAATTACCTCAGGTGTAACCAATAAGATTCTCTGACATGACAAAATGTGAAGAAGGTTCAAGAGAATTAATTCCTAGATTTGTACTGACAGTGTGCATCTTTAAAAAAATTAGACAAATTACAAACTTCCCTGCTGCATCAATTTCAGCAAACATGTAGAATCAACTCCACAGTATACCATAAATTCAAAGACGTTTTGTCAATAAATCTGCAAGTGTACATCACATTACCTCAAACAGGAGACGAGAAATAGTATACCTTTCTACATACGTATTATCTTTACAGTCACAACATTCACTGTCCCAAAAATTATGGAGGGACCTATATAATTATTAAATTATAAAATTACAGTACTCAGGGATGGGCAGTCTTTATGATACACATATTTAAAATACATATTTCAAATACAAAATAATATTTTGTCATTTGTATTTGATAGGCTGAATGAGATGATTTTGTAGTTGAAAAATACCTTAAAGTACTTTGTGAGAATTTACATGATGACATAAAAATGCTGCCTCTGATTGGTACCTATTCCAAAATAAATCTGCTATTGAACAAGACTGTGTGGGCACTATACAAGTGCTTTTCAAAAAATTATAATATCATGGAAAAGTTCATTTTTGTCCGTAATTTCATTCAAAAAGTGAAATATTTCAAGTCTTTTAGTTTCAATCTTGATCATTACGGCTTACAGCTCATGGAAATCAAAAATCCAGTATTTCAAAATATTAGAATAAAGAATTTATAATACAGAAATATGGACCTGAGAAAAGCTCTAATCAGCAAATTAACTAAAAACACCTGTAAAGGTTTCCTGAACCTTTAGGGCCCTATTTCAACGATCTAAGCGCACGGCGTGAAGCGCATGGCGCAAGTGTGCTTTGGATGAGTCCAAATCCACTTTTGCTAGTTTGACGGCAGAAAAAAGGGTCCATACGTATGCCTAGGTGCATTTGACTAATTTGCTGTTAAAATATCAATGGTGCGATCAGTTTCTGTTGCCTCAAGATACCACTACGCCAAGAATTATCCTCAACCCACCTACCTGTAAACCAGCACACCCATGGGTACAGGTGCATTTCATATTTAACTACGTGGGCACTGGACGGAAAATTGACAAGGTGCAAGATAGGGCCCTTAATCTCACAGTTTGATTCAGTACACACAACCACAATCACGGGGAAGACTGCTGACTTGACAGTTGTTGAGAAGACACTAATTGATACCCTCTACAAGGAGGGTAAGACACAAAGGTCATTGCCGGAAGGGCTGGCTCTTCAGAGTGCTGTATCAAAGCATATTCATGGAAAGTTGACTGGAAGAGAAAAGTTTGGCAGGAAAATGTGACCAAGCAACAGGGATGACCGCAGCCTTGAGAAGATTTTCAGGCCAAGCCGATTCAAGAACTTGGGGTAGTTTCACAAGAAGTGGACTGAGGCTGAATATATGAAGGTGTCCCATTTTTCTTTTTTATGGAAGAAATACCTACCATAATTTTCTAATATTTTTTTACTTGAAAATGCACAAGTCATTCTCCCTAATTTGCTAGTCAGAATGAGATTGGAGGGAGTGATAACATCAGATGGGTGTCAGATAGCTCAGTTGATAGGGAATTAGACTTGTTGTTGAAAGGTTGCCGGTTCGATTCCCGACTTGCCAAAAAAAATGCCAAATGTCATTGTGTCCTTGGGCAAAACACCTAACTCTAAGTTGTTCCAGGGGGATGTCCCTGTACTTTGTACGTTGAATAGAAGCATCTGCTAAATTACTAAATCAGTCTACTGGTTAATGGATGGATCAAATAAGCCAATAAATGGAAGCTTTGCAAAGTGATTTCATGGTCCCTTTTGAAAGTATTTTGACTATTTCTTAAATACAAAAATACAGTATTTTATGTTAATACATGGTGTGCCTGCTGTAGTTTTGTAGTTTAATTTGATACAATTAAAATGACTGTATTTTGTATTTTATTTAAAAATACATTTGGATGTATCTTTGCCCATCCCTGACTACTATCCAAAACGTGATGCTCACGATGGCCAGTCAAGCCTTCATGTCTTCTTCCTTTCATGCTCTATACCCAGTGTTATCTAATGAGCTAAATGAAACAACAATCAGGATTTCACACAAAGGAACAGTACAAAAGAGTATTCTTGCAGGTTTCAACCTTTTCCAAACTTTATTGTATTAGTCAGAACAGTGGAGCAAGAAACAAATAGTGGTTCTGTTCAGAACAAAGTGATTGGAATGTTGGTTCCGAGCCCTGATCACATATTGTGTCTCACGCACTCACACAGAATTGGTCCAGAATTGTGTGTGTGTGTTGCTAAGTGCTCTAAGGCGCTGTTTTAGAAGCACACAGTGTAGTGTGTGTTAATCCTGTTATTACACGTCTCAGTAGGATCCACGGCACTCAGCTAAGCACAGTGCCTGGAGCGCAGATTACAACCTCTATTCACACACGCGCATGTGCACAGGAAATCAAACACACACCCGCCCACACCCACCTGCACACACACACAGACCTAGCTGTGGTGAGGAGACACACGCGCGTGTGCATCCAGGCCTCATTCTGAACATGCTGGCGATGCTAAAGCCGTTCTGCACGCAGACGTTCCATTACACACTTAATGTGGCCAAAGGAACCAGGAAGAGGCAGGACAAGTACAGAGGGATTACCTAATGCAGCAAAAGGATAGAGGGAGACCGAGGCCAAAAAAGAAAATGATGAACACGAGCTGTTAAGATGATGAACATGCTGAGACCTCTCTCTGACCCAGCGCACACACCCACGGCCAGACCCACACACACATTTCAGAAAGTTCTATTTAAAGAAAATAATAATAATCCTTTTGAAATGCTACATTCCCAACACTGCTGCAGCATGGATGTGAATTCAGCCAACTGCTAATTCAGCACACTCAAATTGGTCTTTCCCACTTTCTGTCCAATAGAAATAGATGCATGAAATTTTAAAAACTATATACATGTATATACACAGTACTGTGCAAAAGTTTTAGGCATCCTAGATATTTGACTCAAATCTAGTTATAAAATATTTGTGTTCTGCATTAGTGTGTCAGTAGAAATGATCAATGTACAGTATCTCACAAAACTGAGTATATCAGTATATTATATATCAATATATAATATTTGATAATAACTTTTCATGTGACACCACTGAAGAAATAACACTGCTACAGTGTAAATTAGTGAGTGTACAGCTTGTATAACAGTGTAAATCTGCTGTCGCCTCATATTAACTCAACACACAGCCATATGGAGCTAAAACAGTCTCAATAAAGATAAATGCACACACTACATTCACATATGCACAAACAGGATTCATACATGCACACACATGATTCATACATGCACACACATGATTCATAAATAAACACACAGGATACACAAATGCACAGAAAATTCACAAATGCACACACAAAAATTTAAAAGCACAGAAAATTCACAAATGCATACAAAATTCACAAATGCACACAAAATTCATAAATGCACACACAATTCCAAAAAGCAAACAAAATTTACAACTGCACACAAGATTTATAAATGCACAGGACACGATTCAGAAATGTATTTCTGATGCACACACAAATATATCTTGATTTACAAACTGCTTCCGGTCTGTGAACGTCACTGCATTTGTGAGTGAATTTTGAGACTCCCCTGACGTGGCTCGACACACAAATGCATTTTTTTAAACAGGGAATGATCTGCAACCAATCAGATATCTCCCTTGTTTTAGCCAATCACAAGAAAACACCCTACGTGGGGGATTGTTTACTTATAAGCCAATCACATGAACGCTTTCACACAGCG
>JACXGM010027451.1:0-14480 GCA_016801145.1 Umbra pygmaea | reverse complement strand
ACTGACCTGCCCTATGGTCCGCTCCACCACTGACCTGCCCTATGGTCCGCTCCACCACTGACTGAGCCCGAGTATGTACATCATTGTACCGCCGCTCTTACTCATTCTGGGGGTTTGTGAGCGGGGTGAGGAGCCAAGTTTGCAATGGGTAACCACAGTTACCTATGGGTATACATTAACCACTTACTCAGATGCCAATACAAGATCATTGCCTTATTTTACAGTAACCTAATGATAATAAATTACATATATTACCAATAAGCCAGCCATCCTGCACAGCCCCTGCTTGAAGACTGTTCCCCACTCTGCTTTTTCGCAGGATAAATTAATCATGAGTAGAGCCAGGCGACCGTGCCACAACATTTGTCAAACACATTTGCGCATCACAGATCACTTGCACATTTATAGAGTGGAAGTGTTTGGTTATCAAGCGTGTTCATTATCAGATGGATTATCAGCCCTTATAGCAATGTGAGTGCAGTTGATGGCTCCAATTACATTTGGAAATCGGCTCATCGCTGCAAATTGTAGTTTAATGTTGGCCTGCTCACCAACAGTAAAGGGAAATTTTATGTACTTGGGTGACATACGGATGAGACCGTTCCATACAGCTGCCATAGCGCGGCTCAAAGATGGTTGGGAAATGCCTGACCAGTCAGCCAGCTCTCTGAAAAGCGCCCGTTGCGAGGAAGCCCAGTGTGGTGAGAACTTGCAAGGGGACAGGTAATGCGTGGTTCCTTGCTGTCTCACGTTCTAAAGCCGGCCCAAGCTCAGCACAGAGTTCCAACAGGATAACCCTTGGCAACCTGAATCTACTTATAAGCTAGTCATCATTGCGGGCCAGCAAATCAGTTTGGTCTCTGAATACACGCTCTCTTCGGATTCTCCTATTTGCAATGTGCGTTATGGATTAGCCAAAGTCAGGCTCGCAGAGACAATTGCATTTTCCCATGCCAATCTTGTAGTTGCACAGTACAGCAAGTATATATTTCCTCTGTGGTAAATAATCTGTACTGTGTGCAATATTAGCCATATACAGAGGGTGACATGCATTTCCTGAATGATTCTGTCATCCGTTTGACACCCTCAAGTTTTACAGAAATTATTAAGTGGTGGCAGATTAAAGTAATAGCATTTCCCGTTTGGGTTTTGGTATTTTGATGTGAGTCATCCAAATCAATGATCTAACTTTTATTATCGGATGTAATTATGTTTTTAGAATAGTAAATATAATAGACGTATGACAGTAACTGTAGTGGAAAATGTATTTTGTAATGTTTGGTGAGTTATGGCAATTTACAGTTAGAATTTGTCACGTTACAGAGCCAGACAAGACTTTGCATACGGCCCGCACAATCTCACGTCTGCTCCAAAGTTTCCATGACGGCCCGCATATTCTCACGTCAAGTAAATTTTTTCAAGCTTTTCGTGCAACGCAACATTTATAGATGAGCCTCCAGGTGAATCAGACCATGTCACGGAGAAAATCGGGGGAGAAATCATGAAATTATCTGGGCCATGGTGGAAAAGACATCTATAGTGAAAAAAGCTATCAAAATTAACAGAAACAGCTAAAAGTGAGCCATAATGACAAAAAGACAATATACTGTAGACAGGGGCGTCGACTGAGGGTAAAACCAATACTGATAACCAGGGCCTAAGGGGAGAGAGGGCCCTTGAAAAGTCTGGAATATATTTTATATATATAACATTGGGGCCCATCAGGACTGCCTATGCATAAGGCCCAGGATCTTGTGCTACCCCCATGACTGTACAAAGAAAAAAATATATGCAGTAGGCAGTCACAGTTAAAGGCAGTAACTAGTCGAAAAAAGTTATTTAGATTGTTCTGCACATGCAAGGTTAAGGTGAGTGGTAATAGATAGCTAATTGAAATGTTATCGATAGTCTGTATACAGTGCATCCGGAAAGTATTCACAGAGCTTCACTTTTTCCACATTTTGTTTATTATTTTTAATAAAGTTGCTAAGCTTTCAAACACACTTCTTTCACATTCATTATGGGGTATTGTTTTTAGAATTTTGAGGGAAATAATTAATTTAATCCATATCAGAATAAGGGTGTAACATAAACTGTGGACATGGCACACACAATCATCAGCACATAGAGCTAGATGGACAGACCATTGAATGGACCAAGAACTTCAAATATCTTGGCTCCCACATCATCTCTAGCGAATCCAACATTAAAATGATTGTTTAATGATTAATGATTTCATGCACCACTCTCCTTTTAAAGTGTCCGCTCTGTTATTCTAACTCAATCAGGTTAGGTTTGGGACTACAGATGAAAATTAGCAAATATGATATAATCTGGCTCATTTACAGTCTGTACAGAAGTGGAAGATTGAATAAATAAATAAATCTCCAGCCTTGTCCTAGTCAACAATCTCACCTGTGTTAACGACACAAACACTAATATGATGGCAGCTGGTCTTTTTGTGGCAAGGCTGCAATGCAGGTGAAATATGTTTTTGGCGATTAAGTTGATTGTCACGGCAAAGAGGGGCATTGCAATTCAGCTGATCACTCTTCATGACATTCTGGAGTATATGCAAGTTGCCATCATCAACACTGTGGCAGCAGACTTTGTGAAAATTAGTATGTGTCCATTTTCAAAACCTTTGACCATGACTGTAGATAAACAATGTGATTTAAAAAAATAACTTTTACGTCTTAATTGAAGACAAATGAAGACATTGTTTGAACACTAACAGCACTGCCTGGAAAAAATATGTGAATCATGATTGTTAAAAACTGGTGGAACCTCCTTTATGAGAATAAAAATTGACTGTATTCAAGGTTCTGAGGTAAGGATATTCAAGTCTTACCCTTTGAGGAGCCTGCTGGTTTTCTGTTCTACCTTATCATTATTTAAACCCACCTGGTGTCCCAGGTCTCAATTAATCCCAGATTAGAGGGTTGCAAAGGAAATACAGAGTGGTACTGGCAGTCTACAAATGAAACAAATGCACTTTACTGCTCATAGCATTTTTTTTCATCTCCCAAAATCAAAAATGTAAAGTGTATGTGATCTGGATTGAACTGTAAATCTGTAAATGTGCACACCTTTTGAAACCTGGTAAATGCATAAATTGGACACCCTCTCACCAAGACTAAATCTATATGAGCATGTGTAAATTGTATTGGAAAAAAGGTAATACAATTTCTGATCCAGATCCTTTTGGTGTTTTATAAACGTGGTTCTAAGATTTCCTGCACATGCATTTCCTTTATGGTACATTTTTGATTGTTATAAGTTCATCAGTAATAGAATGGAATTTTCCCAATCACTGTCCGACCAATTCCAATAGGGCTAACTTCCAACAACTGCAACTGAATAAGCACAATGTGTTTCTTTAAAGGACATTTATTTAGGAGCCTGACTGTCATGGTAAAACAAAGATATCGCCTTGAGGAGACATGTTTTCTTGAGTGAACAACTATCACCAAGCTGTTCAGCACCCGTAACAATGCCCTTCTAAACACAGTTAATGGACAAAGCCCCTCTGCTGACAGTCTTGGTTTGGTATCCTTGACAACCAGCTTCACTGTCTGGCTTATAAGGGTCCCATGAGTATTCTGTCTTCTCCTGAACATCAATCTGGTAATGGGGTTGGAGGCTCTAGTGCTGATGTACTTGGTGATCAGCCAAGACCTAGCCCCTGACCTACCACCAGACCTAGCACCAGACCTAGTTCTTGACCTATCACCAGAACTAGCCCCTGACCTAGCACCTGACGTAGCACCAGACGTAGCACCAGACCTAGCCCCTGATCTGGCCTCTGACCTAGAACCAGACATAGCCCCTGACCTAGCACCAGACCTAGCCCCTGCCTCTGATCTGCTAGCTGTGTGTAACATAATAGTTGTTTTCAGGGCAGAGCCTGGATCCAGTGTGATGCTGTATCAAGATTTAGTCCAAAGAAAACTAAGAGATTAAAAGAAGGTATCTTTAAAATCTTTTTGTTTGTTAGAAATATCATCTTATCTCAATAATTAGTGTGTTCAAATGGCATTTAGGGAGTGTAGGGGGTTAGGCCTAATGAAATCATTATCACTATAGCAACTTCACCATGACGCTCTAACAACACCCTGATATAGGCTACTACAGTTAAAAGTGTTTGGGGTTAGTGACAATTTGCTTTGAAACTAAGTTCACATCACATCATACATTTGAACAAATTCACACGTTTTTGCAAATTCAGAACATATCCTATGTTTAGCAAAGTTACTAACATATCATACATTTCACATATTTGATTTTAATTAAACCAATTGTAAATAAATATATCATACTAATTAATGGAGTGTCTGTCCATGAGTCCTTTTGTGTCCTAGCACTTGTGAGTTTCTTTTCAGATACCAGTTTATTTTCAGATTTACCAAATATAAGAATGTGTTTTCGATGGCTGAATGATTCCCTAAACTATTCCATGCTTGATTTGTGATTTAAACAGAATTTTAGTGAACTTTGCAGAATTTTAACAACAAAGAAATCACAGAGTGATCTTGGGTCACGATTACTTGTTACTGGCCTTTAGGTCAATAGAAATCCAAAATTTTAGACTGCGGTTTTGTATGCACCCAAAATAATGTTGTGAAACACTATCATTCCACTATTACTGCAGATATAGTATGGACATTTTCTTATATTATAGTGCAAAACTCTTACATATTGCCCTTTTAATGACACTGTAGATCGCTTGATAAAATATCTTCCAGTGAAGGCCAATACCAGATGTCAGGATAGCAAACAGATCTGTCTCCCTAGATATTCCATCCAACTCGATCATCTAAATGATTTACCCTTGATTTCTTTCCCAATGTGATTTCCATGCCGAAGGTCATGGGTCAATGTAACCACAACCAAAAAGGACAATCAAAATAATATCCATTTCATTCAGCTGGAACCTGAATTTGTGGTCATAATATAATATATACTGTCAAAGCAGTCACCATAGCAGCCATACCGATTGTTCCAGGGACACAGACTTCAGAGGGGAGCATGGCTAATAATGTCATAGATGGATGAGCTTCTGTTCCGACAAGGCGATGTCATGACGTCTGAGGAGATGAACATAGGGACCTCTATAGTCATAGGACATTGGAGTGGTGTGTCCTCTGCTTTACATTTGCCCTGATAATTGTTATAATGTCCTATTGTTGCCTCTAATGTGTTAAAGAACAGAAATCCCTTTCACTTAAATCAAAGGAGCCATATTAGTGTTATTTAAACACAATCTTTACATGTTTTACATTTTACAAATTTAGCAGATGCAATTATCCAGGGTGGTGTACAGGATTAATTACAGTCATTATCTTGAAAAAGGACAGAAAAAGACCTTGCCGGATCTAACAACATGTTCAGATGCTGTAACTAACCGGCTATCTGCCTTCATTGTGACTCAATGAAGTCTTTTCGAAGCCAAAAACATTTGAGTATAGATTTATGCAGAGAAGGTTTGGATTTATTACTGACAATTGATCAATTATGTGATATTCCAAACTTCTCTACATAATAGATCAATAATATATAGATAGGTATATTCATAGGTATAGACAGATAATATATAGACATATCATCACTTTCGGGCAAAAACATAGCATCTCTAAAACAGCCACCTTTGAGGAATTTAACATACTGTAAGTCCATATTTTCCTCATTGACTACCATGTGCTTTTGAGACATTTTGAGCAAAATTTCTTGTAACTGGAGTCAGTAGATAGTTTGATTACCTTTAGAGTGGTGTCTACTTTAAACATAATGTAAATAGTTTGATTACCTTTAGAGTGGTGTCTGCTTTAAACATAATGTAAAAAAAGGCAAATGTGGAGATCCCTGTTTCTGGGATCAGGATGACAAGGATACTAGAAAAATTTAAACATAGAGCAGAATCACTCAGGAAGGATAAGGAGAGAGCAATTGTCTGTGGCCACCACCCGCAAAACCACTCCCTTGCACCTGTTGTCACTTTCATTTGCACCAAAACAGGTGATAATGATTCACAATTGCTTATGCTTCCTAAATGGAGAGATTTATATCCATGAATTTTAATTGACTTGGTGTTATACTTTGATGATTGTATGTTCCCTTAATTTATTCATGTTTTAGAATACCCAGGATTTTCATATTTTTAAAAGGACACCAGATCACCAAGATGACATTCAATTTATTATAATATATCCAAGACATTACCGATGTTACGAATGTCTAATTTGGCAAATTTTCAGCAGCTATTAATTCAATGTCTAAAAGATGAAACGTATAGCTCATGCATAATTAATCATGTTTTGACCATAATTACCGATCAATTTAATGCCACCATGGTAAATGAAGGAATACATTTCTATAAAAGAAAATGTAACACGTATAAAACATTTTACCAGTATATCCCTAATTTCTTTGCCTTCATAGTCACAAATTGTACGTCTAACATGTAATATGAAATTGTGTAGCAATTTGTTGTTCCAAGTGGAAAAAAAATAACAGTTGTTTTTATTTGAATAACAAACAATAACTGCAACAAAACATTTGAATCATCCTGAAATTAATATGTACATATTTAACTGGAGAGGGGAAAAATGTAATGCAGTGTATGATGCATTGTTCATGAAATCTTCCAAAATGGATGTTCATTTGTGATGTGAATTCTGATGCTTGGCTGATCAATCAGTTACAAATCCATCAATTAATTGAATCTTGACACGAGGCAAAATGTAGTAGCACACATAGTAGTTGAAAAAATAAAAATATCTTTATTGCACTCATATTTTTATATGGTAGAAACATTAAATACAGTAGCAACATTGGTCACAGTGACAGAGAGGTAACGTACAAAGACAGATGAAAACATCCGTAGATGCTCGCAATAATTCAATACATTCTGTAACCAGTAAAGAACTGTCTGTACACTACTAGTGTAGTTTACAAATATATTCAACAATTTCAGGACTTGATTTAAATACCATACATTTTTTATGCACAGTAGGTCTTAAGAAAAGCATTTCTGTGAATAGAGATTATTAAGTGTGCATTATTCAGGAAATGGGAATCCAAGCAAGCTGTGACCAATCACATTAGCTCATAAACACTAAGCTGTGACCAATCACATTAGCTCATAAACACTAAGGACGAGGAAGAAGGCCCACGGCTCTCATGGGAGAGTTGCCTATTAGTACTCAAGCTGATGTGTGGATGTGAGCGAGAATATTGTATTAGCCTGGGGTACATTTGTCCCAGGGATTGAACCCTCCTCATATCAGTAATCAACCGGGGGCAGCGTCAAGAAAACCACAGAATCCTGCCGATCCCTTCTCGTGCTGAATTATATCACTTATATTATTTAATGTTTTTTCGCGGGGGAAGGGTATTTTTATTATATTTATTGACAGGACAGTAGGAAGCAGAGGCTAGGGATATCAGAAGTAATTCCACCGGCAGTTGGCCAAGCTGGGGATCGAACCCGTGTCACCAGGGCGTGTGGTCTGTAGTTGTGAGCTTAGACCACTTGTCTCTGGCACACATCACTTTTATTTTGAGCTGATCATATTCTGAAAGCATGGCATCTAGCTCACACAGCCCTGCGTCGATTTCCAACTCAAATCCATTCAACACAGACCTGCTTCAACTGGGGTTTGCTGCATAATTTAATTATTTTACTGAATGGTCTATGGGGGCGTAATGAGTGCCTGCATTAGTGCTGTAAAGTCCAAAAATCCTAATAAAAAATATAGAAATTCCCAGGAGGTCAAATCTGATTTTGTTTCTTTTTATAAAACCATCTATTTTTAGAACAAATCATTGTTCTTCCTCTGTCAACCATAGTTACCTACAAGGAAACTTGTGCCATCATCATTGCCTTGCTAGTAAGATTGCACCTAAACTCCCCAGACCTTTGAGAACTTGTGGTCGATCCTCAAGAGACGTACCCTGGAAATCCAGAGTTCTCGCGAGAGCACAATTTGAATTTGCTCAGCAAGTTACTCTGGCACAGAGTAATTCTGCTCATTAACCTTGTAGCCGAGCTGCACCAATCGAATCGGTGTATCTGATATAGGCGTGCCAGAGGTGTGTTAAACAGATGACGACACGACAGCGCTGCGACCTCGAAGTCATTAGTAAACATTGTAAGATCGCTATGGATTAACATCAGTTGTTTAAAACGACTTTGGCCACTACAATGAACGAGTTAGACTTGGCTTTTTGTCTAAAAGAGGAACAGAAGACGCGCTCGAAACGTTCCTTTATTTAAAAGGAGGTTTTTGCTGTTTTGCGACCTGATATGGCGGGAGTTTTACCTACCAGTTAGCTCCGCCATAGAGGCTTAGCGAAAAACCACTGGTGATTGGTCGTAGAGTTATCCAATTGCGTACCTTGAGATTACAAATGCATGCTTGGTGCCGCCCCTCGAGTTGGGTCATTTTCATTACTCGAAGCCAGACACATATATCCTCTGGATTTGGGTCTGGATTTTTCCGGGTGGACAAACAAAAACCCACAAATTCTGACAAACTCCAAGCATTGATCATGCAAGAATGGGTTGCCATCAGTCAGGATGTGGCTCAGAAGTTTATTGACAGCATGCCAGGGCAGATTGCAGAGGTCTTGAAAAAGAAGGGTCAACACTGCAAATATTGACTCTGCATAAACTTCATGTAATTGTGAATAAAAGCCTTTGACACTTATGGAATGTTTGTAATTATAATTCAGTATACCATAGTAACTACTGACAAAAGATCTAAGAACACTGAAGCAGCAAACTTTGTGGAGACCAATACTTGTGTTATTCTCAGAACTTTTGAACACGATTGCACACACGCTTTCCATTACGCCTGACAAACTATTCAGGGCACCTGTTTAACATCCTATCAGAGAGACGGCAGCCTCTGCAGGGCAGATCTCCCAATCACTGCCCTGGGGCATTGGGAATGAGCTTTATACCAGAGGGAAGAGTGCCCCCTACTGACCCTCCAACACAACTTCCAGCAGAATTGGTCTGCCATCCAGGGACTAACCAGCCCCGACCCTGCTTAGCTTTAGAAGCAAACCAGCAGACGAATGCAGGGCGCTATGCTGCAAAAGTTTGAACTTTGTGCTAAAGTTCCATCCTTCATAATTAGATTAGCACCACTGTTGTGAGAAATTCAACCAGGTAACTTAATACACAGAATACGACAACACACACGTTGTGAAGGTCGCTAGCATAGCATTTCAGTGTGCAAAGAAAGGTTGAACAAAGAATTAAAGGAAATGGTGCCAATAATTAGGTCACACATATAAAACAAATCTTGATTTTACATCAATGCCTTATTTGTGGCAGATACTTATTTTTTTACATTCTCTTCTACATTTCTCTACTGAATATTTAGTTTGTGACAAGTTTGTATCCTTTCTGTATGACAGTGTACAAAAATCCAACTTAATTCAGCCATGACATAATATAACTATATTTTTTATATATTAATTTGCAAGTAAATCTAGAAGTGACTACACAAACGAGCAACATTTCAACCTTTTACATTGTCTCTATAATTCATTTTCTATTGTTTAAAACCAGTACATTTGTTAATTAGCACTTCTAATGCAAATAGCCAATTTAGAAAACAATGAAATTAAAATATCATAATTTGTGTAAACTTTATAATTATTTATATTTCTATGAAATTAGTTGTTTGAAATATGACTTGAATATTATTATTTTTATTTGTTTACCTCAAGCTCCCACTAAATGAGTAACACTAATTTTTACACTTTTGAGGACAGCAGGTGCTTAACGTCATAGCGAAAAGTGAAACCATGAAACTGTGGTAACGTTTTCTAGTATGATTCTATGGGCCTCCACCCCCTGCTGATACGCTGTGATATGAGGGCCAGCTCACACTTTCCTGTTCAGTGAGACACACAACAAAGGATGCTGAAAAGCTACGTTTATTGAAAGCGACAGCAGTCTTTTCTGGGGTGTCACATCGAAACAGCCCCCTCCTACAGTAGTTTGCTATGGAGTGGATTGACAGTTGTGTGAGCTCTCTGTGTGAAACTTCAACAACCATAGAAACTGAAATGCATTACGACATTGTTTCGTATACAACAATGGCACAGAGCTTTTGGAGATAAAATGTGTTGTAGCTCTCATTGGTATACTGTTTTGTAATATGTTTTAAAAAGATATCTTATTGATAAAGAATAGACCATATTTATTATTTCCCATATCTTTTGCTATAAAAACAGGACAATTACTGACAGAATCAACATACTACTGTGCCTACAAGGAAGGAGTAAACACATTTGTATCCAAGGTGATGATTTATTTAACGGTAAACACGCCTAAGAAGCCATGCAGCTTCTCCTCCAATGAGCACAGCTTTCGTGAGGAGAAGTGAACACCGGGCTACGCCTGGAGTCATGACAGAATGACTGTTCATCTCAGCTGACTGGAAGCTCATGTTTTAAAACATGCTGATCAGGACTGTCTGGGTGTGTCTCTGAGGACATCACTGGTCTGACTGGGGTTGTGGAGAAAGCCAGTGAGACACACACACACACACACGAACATACACAGACAACCAACAAAGCACAACATGGCAGTAAGCACAGGTGTGTCTTCCCATCTCGGGTTTTAAAGAACAGTGGAGCACATTTATTCAGGCGGTCAACATATTATTCCTACAGGATTGCTCTTGTTGGGATGCGTGTATGCGCAGATTGTATCGCTTTACTTTGCGTCGATGCCAATTCTCTGACGGATGGCACAGATCATCCCATGGTTTGTCGAAATATGGAACACTAAAATACCTCTGTGTTGCTGTAAGACAAAAACATTATGAATTTCGACATGGATTTTAATTAGCCTATTCAGACTAGTACTCCAAGCACCTTTATTTAATTTTAAGACTAAAAAATCTTACAGTTTGTTGTAATAGTGTGTTTGTAGTCAAGGGAGTAAAGAATACAATTAATATGCACTTATGAAGTTAAAGCATTAATAATTAATATATTTCCTTTGCAATAGTCTGAGTTAAGAACGGAGAAATGCTTAATAAATGCGTATAGAGGATTGACAGGAAATATAAACAACGTCTATACTATCTAACTATCTGACCTTATATCGATTATTTATCCGTGTGTACACAGCTACGGAAAAGAAATACTAGAGCGACCCGGGAAAACTTAATCGTAGCCCGCGATAGTCAGAAACAGTGCGCCCCCTTATTGAATGGGTGCATGATGAAGGCTGAAACTTAAGAGCAGGCCGTAACAAGATAGCTTACGTTCCCATTAATATCTCCACCGGAGATATCCTGGAAAATGAAAAAAGAATCGCTCAGACAGAACTTAGTAAAGTGAATAATATTTAATTCCAGATAAAGGGCATTGAAGTACAACGCTTTAACCGGACAAAGAATTCCACATTACAATACCAAGAATTACATGTCGTCTAAACTCCTAAGTATGATCTACGATCTAAGCATGTCTTATACGTTCAGTCTATTTCTCAACATTTATTCTAACACATTTACTATGGCGCACACAGAACGTGGGCCAGGAGCCTTGTTAAAGAGTACTCATCTGATTAACCTTAAACAACTTATTTTTCCCCCGGAGAGGTGACACCCACATATCTCCCGCTGCATACAAAATAAAGATCAGTTCACTGGCTGGAGTTGGAAACAAAGGAGTACATTAACAATTAGATTATGCATCAACTTGGCGGCGCTATCCGGGCTGTAACAAAAGGACTGAGTTATAACATTTAAATATATGCTTCACCGTGGAAAGCTAGCATTTGTCTCTTCTAGTCACTGTGTGGAGAAAATCATATAGCCTTGCATGTAGTAAAACCAAAACTCCCTTTATCTGATGATCCAGCAAGCCCCAAAATGACACATCATGATGCACAGTATAATGTTGAGTTTTAACAGCTTCCTGTTGTCTTCACCCATAGTGGGGGGTTTGCCCTCTTCCTTCCGGGTCTTACTCAGGCAGTCCTCAAGAGAGTGTGAGACGGCTAGTCCTTAGACAGCTGCTATAATCAGTCCTGGGAACATCTAAAAATCCACTGTGTTCTAAACATCTAAACATCCACAAATGTTCACTTAGATATTATTTTAGTGTTTTATCTATCACTGAACTACAGATAGAAGGAAACAGTTTTGCATCAAAGTCTGAATAAAGCACCACCAGGAAATCATGTGAAATAAAACAGATATCCCCAGACCCAATCAGTGATTAAGACAATAGCAGGGCAAAAATGATTATTTCCACCATGTCCCTCGATTAAATTTACACCGGTGGTGCGCAAGGAATGCTCAAAGACAGACCGTGTCGGGGGGGTCTGGTGACAGCTTTCTCTGTCCAACACTATCACCTCCCGTGTCTGACAAGAGCCCAATTAACCCCAGAACTGTAACAATCCATCCCACATTACACAAACGCACACAGGCTGCACGCATTACAACTCTCTGTCTGTTGTAGCGTGACAGCTGTAGGGGCTTGTTTTTATTCATTTGGCACTAATCAAGCTCTTTCCGCTGGGCCAGCCCTCTGCTCGCTGTCGTCTAGCCCCTCTCCATTGTTTGCTGCATGAGTGTTTTATTATTCAAGTGACCATGAAAATAGTATTTTAACACTTGACAATGGAGGAGGCAATACTATATTCCTTCCATCTTTCTATTTCACACATATATCATTAGTTTGATGTAATCTTTTTTTTACTAAATGGATTCTAAAGAAAAATCAGTAAAATCACATTTATATCACATAATTTGATTGTAAATGCTGTGGACATTAGTGTATGAGACTAAAACAAAGTAAGTGGGGGTTTGTATTTTTTTCTCCCATTTTTCTCACCTCTCAATTGGTTTTGTCCAGTTCCTACTAAACCTGCCTTGTTGGCAGCTTCACAACTTCCTGGACAAATGAGGGATGGTGGGGCCGCTCACATGGTTCATCCAACCACATGTCGCTGTGGTCATCATGCACAAGATGATTACATTCACCGACTATACTTCACCGACTATACTGCACACAAGTAGCCACTGGAGAGCGACATGGCAAGGTAGATAATTCGACTTATCTATCCCAAAGCCTGGGCAGAGCTGCCTTTTTAAGGAGGTTCCGGGCAAATGCGTAGAAACCATAGTGTGGCTTGAACCACTGACTATCACGACATAATGTAGATTGTCCTACAGGGGGGTTGTATTTTTAATGAAAAAAACAACTTTGGGTCCATCTAGTGTTTTTAGAGGGAAAGAGAATCTTTTATCATTTCATACTAATGCAAATGAATGTAAGAAGGTCCTTATATGATCTGCTTCCTGTTTGACCTAGGTCAGGCATTCACATTGTATCCTAAGAGGTCTAGAGCCTCCTGGTTTTCTGTTCTACCTCATCAATAATTGCACCCACCTGGTGCCCCAGATCTAAATAAATACCGGATTAGCTTCACTTGACACTCCTGTCTGACCTTAAATTACTAATGTGGCAAATACACCTGCTTAATAAGAATTTTCCAAAATGCATTTAGTGTAGCAACCTAAAATGGTGGGACTGTGTGCCAAACGCAAATTAATTTCTAAATGGTTTAAAACTCAATTGAGAAAAAATTGTGTTCAAAGTTGACCTGAATCTTAAGCACTTCTTAAGCCTCACCATTTTCCAACCACAAACACCTTGCCCACCCTGTCCTTCACACCCTCTGATGTTAATCTAGCTGCTGCAAACAGCAGAGCAGGGGTGTTGAGGACCACTAATCATGGGAACCAACAGTACTATCTCTCTGAACAATGAGCCAATGGACGGTTTGGGTTCAGCTACAATCTCGTGGAGATGCATTTAATTTCACTGTTTGCTTTGGCAATCTGAGTGTTATCACAATACATAGCTAACACTGTCAGTAAAGTCAACCACAGCACAGCTAATTAATTAAGAAAACCAATAGAAAGGTACAGTACAGGCCATTATTAGCTGTGGTGTGAAGAGAACGAAGCAAGATGCATTATATATGTTCTACCTTTTATTTAGTGGTAGAACGAATGGTGGTCACCAAAACTTGGCTAATGTTAAACACTGGGCAACAGTAACCCCCAAAATAACATGCCGATTAGAGACGAAAAAAAATACATACTGTATATAAAGCTGTTTACCTAGTTCTTTTAAAGTCTTCCGACTCGCCTCGTAATACAGAACATCTTCTTCTTCTTCTTCTACAGGGTTAATGGCGGATCGCAACCAACTCAAGGTGCATACACCGCCGCCAACAGTACCGGAGAGTGAGGCCGGACACAGCCCACCCAAGTCAGCTCTACTTAACTCACCCCACAACCCTTGAAAAATAAAATACAGCCCCACAACCCAACCCCCCCCACACCCCACTACCTACCCCCCCCACACCCCACTACCTACCCCCCCCCACACCCCACTACCTCCCCTTCCCCTTCATCAACTCGTGCACCATCTCC